>JAYJMA010097120.1:0-21816 GCA_036873895.1 Parotocinclus cabessadecuia
TGGGTGAAAAGGTGTGTCTGTGCCGTTCTGCTTCTCCAGGGCTTGTCATCAGGGAGGGGCCAGATGGTGTTGTTGCCTTCTGACAAGGCCATGTAGAAAGAACATTTAGGGTTACTCTCCATTCCCCTAAAGCAACAATCAACGTTACTGAGTGTTAATGAGTAAGATAATAGCAACGAGAGTCACCTTTTGGTGTGTGTGCATGCGTGTGTGTTTGTGTGTGTGTGTGTGTGTGTGTGTCAGCGATGAGTGTTGTGTTAGTCCTGTCTATTTGTACTCTGTATTTAATGAAATTATGCTGACAAGATGTGCATCAGGCAAAGTGGAAACAGTACACACACGCACACACACACGCACACACACACACACCTACACACACACACAGCAGACCTTAAAAGGGTTCTGGTCATCTTTATGGATCCATGACAGCTTTGAAGAGACAAAATGAGCAAAGTTCAGCTCTTTCAGCACTGATGTGTGTGTGTGTGTGTGTGTGTGTGTGGTGTTTCGGTTTGTGCAATAAACAAGAGTCCCTGAAACAGGACACGCCTTACCTGTAATATACCTGTAATACCTGTGCTCACCTCTGAAGCAATAGCTAAAACTGGTGTAAAATCAAACGGTACGATGGGATTCCACGGCAAGTGTATTTACATTACATGGCAACCAGTTCACCGAGTGTACGTTGATGGACTGTGGGAGGAAACCGGAGTCCCAGGAGTAAACCCAGAATGGACACTGAGAGGACCAGACAGGTGGAGTTTAAGGTCGGGATCGAAATCAGGGTTAGAATCACCTGTTGGAATCACCTCGTTGTTTTGTTTTATAACTGCTGGCCCTGAATTGTCTCGTCCCAGCTTTTTTGGTAGGTCTGAAATGCAGGAACGTTTATTAAATACGGACCATGGCAGGGTGGGGTTGGGGGGACAAGGCGAGACGTGGGGGTGTGTGGGCGTGGCAGGCGGTGGGATTAATGATGATATAAAGCTGCTGCTCTACAGCGTCTGAACCTGATAACCAGATCCAGTGACAGGAGCAGATCCCCCACCAAATGGCCAGATCACAGGAGATCCCATAGCAGAGAGAGCAAGAGGCAACTTGCTGCTTCCTATCGCAGTTCCAGTACTTATACAAAAATAAGATGTTCTGGTACCAGTTACAGCCTCTTACAAGAAGATGTTCTGGTACCAGTTCCAGTCTTCACTCTAAAATAAGATGTTCTGATTACAGTTCCAGTCCTCACACAAAAATGTTTTGGTACCAGTTCCAGTCCTACACTAAGATGTTTTGGTACCAGTTCCAGTCCTCATACTAAAATGTTCTGGTACCAGTTCCAGTTCTCACATTAAGATGTTCTGGTACCAGTTCCAGTCTTTATACTAAGATGTTCTGGTTCCAGTTCCAGTCCTCACACTAATATGTTCTGGTACCAGTTCCAGTGGGTCAGACTAAGGCTGCCCAAAACATGACAGATGCCTTATTGTGATTATTAGCACAGCACCTAATTCACCCTCTCTCTTTCTGTGTGTGTGTGTGTGTGTGTGTGTGTGTGTGTGTGTGCCTGAGCTCCACCCCCTCGTTCTCAGAGTGTAATCTACCATAAACATGGTCATATAAGGGCTGCTGGAGCTGCTGTGGGATCAGTTGAGTCACTGCTGTGTTAAAAGAATATTTAGACAGTTTTACCATCGAGTGCTTTATCACCGACTGTAACGATAAAGTCATGCGGCACTGAGGTTTACATTTCCTAAACAGCACTGTGCTTTCCCTCTGCAGGGTTATGGAACTATCAGAGCTCTTAAATTAAAAAAAAGCAACTCGGTACTTTGAGTGATTTTGTGTTTCAGGTTTTCTTTTGTTCCTCCAAACACGTCTTAAGCTGTTAAACAGTGTGACGTTTCCCTTTCAAAATTCTCCACCCCATTCTCTATTAGGTTCAGGTCAGGACTGCAGAGGCTCCAGTCCAGTACCCGTACCCTCTTCTTCTTCCACAGCCACGCTTGTGTTTTGTCTCGTTTATAAAATGTATGGAGGTCCCTGATAAAGATGTCGTCTTTAAAATCTCGGTGTACTTTTTTGCATTAATGCTGCATCACGGAAGTCTAAATGACCTTTACCAATGATAGAACCTGGCTTTTGGACTTGCTCATTGCTCCTTTGTTATGTTAAAGCCGTAATAAATCCTGTAATGAATTCTCACAGAATCGAGATTTGTTCCTGCTCTGTCATTCTGTCATGATAAAATATTTAAGCAGCACTTGAGTATCCTTAAAAGCAGCTCAGCTCCATCATCCCTCATGGATTTCCTGGACTGAACTTCTGGTAATAAAGCCGTGCTCCAGAGTAAATGTTACAGATAGATCTGAAGAAGTCACTTAGGGAGCTTAAGGTCAGAATTCGATGATGCATTCTGGAGAGACTAGGATTCAGGCATTAGCATTAGCGTTAGCAACCGGACTTAACAGATCCATGAATGAAACCTCAATGAGGCGTGGAAGGTGTTTATTGACAGATGGCGAGTTAAAACAGCGACAAACGACATCTCGGAGGAGATCGAAAAGAAAAGGAGGAGCTGCTGATGCTGTATAAGCGTCCCGTAACATTCCTGACTGAACCAGCTACGAGAGCAGTCGCCTCGTTTTGGGTGACGGGAACTAAAACTGATCTTCAGGGTCGTCGCTCTTCGGTCGAGCCGTGACTCCGTTAAGAGCCCAAAATGTCTGGTTTTACTCTAATCACTTTAAAGCTTAAACCCAAACCCTGGTTTATAATGAAGCCTGATGAACCTCGGCTCGTTGGGTCGATCATCCTCCTCGTTAAGAGCTTCGCCTAACAAATTCAAATCCCAACGAGCGATTTCAGAGCCAATAGATTTGATTATATAGCTTGCTATAATTTATTTATTTTACTTGCTGTTTTGTAATGACTGGCATCGGTGGATTAATACCAGAAGATCTTCAGTCAGAGTTCCTTTACAGGGCGGGCAGATTGTGGGCGGGCATCGTTCATAATCGTTTCTTTTTTTACAGCTGTTTTGCACATCATGACCCGAGGCAGAAAGGTTTGAAAAAACAGAAACAAAAAACCTTTGAGAGGCAGGAAGTTGTACTTTTGGCTCTTAATCTCCTGATTCACTCAGCTGTCTTGCTGAATCGATCATAAGCTGGATGTTGAAACGGATCCTTGCACATTACGGTTAGGATGCCGGATCTGTTTTGTGCAAGCACAGCCCTTGGAGGAGGCGATTACAGCAAAGCCTACTTGGTTTGCAGCATTTCCCAATTATTTCTTAAGGCAGATGTTCCAGTCTGTGGCTTACAGAATTTAACATGTTCTTCTCGTGTTCGTCTTGTTCCAGTTTGCTGTTTTTCAAAAGGTGCCAGCCGAACCCAGTGGAACCCGCCGCGTATCCATGGTAGTATCGGTGCCCCGAAGCGGCATCTGTCCATAAAGCCATGTTTGCAGAATCCAGCAGAAAGCAGCAAAACTCTCTCAGGACAGGACTACAGGACTTCCTTCTGTACAGCGATGCACAGAGGGAGAGAGAGAGGGAGCTTTAAAGTTTAGAAGATTAGAGGTATTCTCTACATTCCTGAGAGCCTCAGCCTCTGGTGGGCAGAGTCATGGGCGTTCCCCGTGCAAACACACACCTAGACACACAAAGAATGCACGTCACATGAGTCAGGAGCTCCAGCGAGGGATTTCGTCCATCAGAGCGTCCTGTTTGTTTGTTTAATTCCCCTGACAACGATTATATTGAATATCCCACAGCTTTAAGTGTGCAACAACATTCTGTCGTTATGATCTAATGACCAGAAGCCGAAGGTATCTAACCATAGAAGAAGGAGCCTGCACTACAAGGCGCTTCTCTCCTGAGTTTATCATGACTGTCTCAACATTGTTCAACGTTTGGCTGACTTTTTGCCCTGGAAAATACAAACCGGTTTGGGTCACTTTTCGTTCACGCAGATTCTTTGTTTAGTATACACTGTGATTAACAATAATACGAAACATTAAACGGATTTGTCATGGATTTTTTTGGATAGTGGTGCTTCCTTACAGCTTCAGAATCTCAGGTGTGGAGATCACGGTGGCCAGGGTCCGGTCACGAGCATCCCGGATGGGACGCCAGTTCGCAGTCCTCTGGGAACTCCCTCCCTAATATTCTCATACATAGAAATGTCAGTGGGATGGTCAGTTAGTTATATTCATTGAAGTAAAATAACGTAAAAGTCAAATGACAACAAAGATACAGTTCCTCCGTTACGATTGTGGTTGTTTTTCCTCCACTATCCATGGAAACCAGGCTTGGCTCTGTGCCTCAGTGAGTAACCACGAGGGTTCATGACTAAGAGCCCAGTGGTTTTCCTGAGCTGGCCGTTACGCACTGTGTGACTGGGATATAATTGGGAAGCTATGGCTCCCTCCGAAATCACACACTTCGGCTTGAAATAGTTCTCCAAAACAGTACTCTAGTAGGATTAGTCTGTCTGACACCACAGTATTCATCAGACTCAACCCGGATGCTTTAGATAGAGTCAAAACACAAAGTGTGCCAAGACCAAGCGCCATTCAGTCCCACGTTACAGGTGGGCGTGGGTTCAAACCAGGCTAGGGAATACAGGTTCATTCAAGCTTGACTCTGCAGATTTTCATTAGGTTACAATCGGTGGTCTGGCGAGACCAACGTGAGACTTTAAATGGAAAAATCTGTTATTATATAAAATAGGTGAAACGCTATTCTGATACTCTGCTACAGAGTCTTTCATGGGTTTCGGTCTGATATGTTTACTTAAGGAGGAAATCACAATCATTAAAAAACCATCTGTTTGAATTTGGGTGTTATTTGATGGTCTTTGGCGTGGCTGTGTGCCCTTTGTACAGATTGAATAGGAAAGATTTATTCTGTGCTCAGTCGCCATAAAATGTCCAAACTACTTGGGCTTGGGTTCAGTCTGAATAGTTTGAGAGGATTCCTGAAGAAACTAAGAACGTATCAAGGAAGAACGTACAAATTCATGACATAATATATCCGTGATATAAAAATAACGAAGGGCCACTTTAGAGACACCAATTAACCTAACACAGTCTTTGGACTGTGGGAGGAAACCGGAGTACCCGGGGTAAAGCCATGCTCACGTCATTCAGCTAAAGTCAAACTTTAAATTGTGTTAGACATCAAACGCACGTTATGTTTATAAAGCCTGATTATTTGAAATCGCTCATGACTAAGCAGTTTGCTAGCTAATTCGGTGTCTGATAAACATGTTAACTGTTCTAAGTCAAGTATACTAAGTCCACTAACGCATGTTCAAATGGCTTTTGATAATATTTACATACAGTATGTACACTAATGAGTTGCACCAATTAACAAAAGCACACCGCGAAACATCCAAAGGACTTTGAGGGGGCACTTAAATGTCTCTTAAGTATTGAATTCAATTGAGGTCAATGTGCAAACGAATGAATGAAGTAGATTGCAGCCTGAAACGAGGCCCAAAACGACCCGGTTACAGGCTGCAAGCGTGTTTTATTTCTTTGAAGAGCAAGGTATGCGCTTAGCAATGTGTCCCGAGCCTCCTGTGCCGCGTTTGGGGCTTAACGAGCCTAAAAGCACAAACATAAACGCGATTTGGTGAACATTTTGTGACCACTGACGACTGAACACTTACAGATCCATTTTCTATTCGCCGTTTGATCTTACGGATCGCATATGCGTCGCACAGGCGTACGTTAGCAGGCTAACGCCGTAGCCGTAGGCGTTCACAGGTGAATTCCCGCTCTCGCTTACCTATCGGGATAGGGCTCTTGTGCTTCGAGTTGAACACGTTTGCCATTTTAAAAAAAAGGACGGGGGGAGCTTAATGCAAAAACCGCACACCGATAAGGTCAGATTTTGTTCGGCTGTTGCGGCTAAACGACTAAAGTTTGTGAGTGGGAGAACCTATTGTATAGAATGAAAGTCATGGTTGTTACGGTATCTGTGTAAGGCTTTACAAAGCCCGGGATGTAAAACCCTTTTAAATGGCTCATTAAAACCCGACTCCTTGTCTCTTTCCTGACTGAGGAATCACTTCAGGGCGGAATGCGGCGTTCGATTTGGGACGCACCCTTCCCGGGGTGTGACGTCACCCGCCTCAGGGGCGTTGGCCCCGCTCACACGCTTGCACGCGCTTAAAAGGGCAGGGCTGCGTCTCAATCCGGTCCAGTGTGTCTTCCTGCTGATCTGCTGATCTGTCTATCGGATTTGCGGAGTAAAAAAAAAAAAAAAAAAAAAACCCAGTAACTCCATTCTGCTGCTTTTCGTCGCCTTTTATTAAACCTGGGATTAACATTTGCTTGGATCTGAGTAAGTTGGAGTGTTACCAAAGTGGGAGTGTTGTTTTTTAAATTTATATTTTTATAGTATGTAGATTGAATGTAGCTAGATGAAATGCTGGGATCCACTTTTACCACTTTATCAGTCATCAATGTGCTTTTGTACACTTATGAATGTATTAAATTACGATTAACTCCTAAGCCTGATGGTACATTAAAAAAAGACAAAACGAGCAGTTGTTTATCTGTTTTACATATTCCGATTGTTTTGCTTTTTTAAAAATAACAATAATCATAATAATAAAAAAACGTTTAATGCAAGCGTTTATTCCACACAGAATCACTTAAGATTATGTACAAAGTCAGGTTTGGATTGACTGTATGAAAGGAGCTCGTAATAACAACAAATCTTAGTCTTCTTTTGCAAAAGTTTGTGCACCCCTTAACCGAGCGTCTGCAGGAACAAACGTCAATGCAATATAGTTATGCAAACTGGCAGAAAAAAAAACAAACAAACAAAAAATGGAGTCTGCAAACGCTGGTCAACCTTGCAGACAAGCCAGCGCAATGAGAAGTGGATTTGGATCAGCAAAACGTGTCATTTGATGTCGTTTGGGGTGCAACAACCTAAACCTCGACCTAAAGCGGTACATTTAGGACTTGACCAAACCTGTGTGAAGGAAGGCAAGATTGAAAAAACCTAAAAATGTTATGGAAATGCATCATAAAAGGAGCAAGAAAGAAACACAGAAGGGCTTCGGATTTTTTTTTGCACGTTTTGTTTGCTTGAATGCACAGAAATGCAAACATAATGAATTTATTTTTTAAATATCCAGAAATATATTGGAATCACTGGGTGGTTAGAGGGGAGGCATGCTGGGACGATTGACTGTGCTCGAGGGAGGGGAGGCCGGGAGTGATTCTTGCGACTGCCTTGCAGTGAATCTGCATCTCGCCGGGTGCACCTGATCATGGAGAGCAGGGTTCAGATGGAATACCACTTGTGATGCGGCGTGATCTTACTTAGTTTTTTCCTAAATAAAAAAACGTAAGCACTTTTAAAAAGGAAAGCGCAGTAAAAGAGTTAGTAGTTCACCATTGTTTGCTGTATCCGTATCTGCCTGGCTGTTTGTTTCCCTGTTTTTACGAAGCTTCTCCTCTGTAATGTTGTTTTATTTCTGACCTGGATTACAGAAGGTTGATCAGTTCCAGACTCTCAGGTCTCACAGGCTCTGCACTATGAGTGCTGGGGACACACCCAGTCCCGTGTAGGAAATGGACAGGAAACAGAGACGTCAGTCCGAGAAGACACTCAATTGTCTGTGTGTGTGTGTGTGTGTGTGAGCAGGAACCCTGAGGAGGAACCATGCTGATCCTTCTGTGTGCCATCATCTTCTTGCACGTGGCCATCCTGGCCCTACTCTTCGTCTCCACCATAGTCAGCGTGAGTATCCAGGACTACCCTGGTTTTTTTTTTTTTTTTTTTTTTTTTAAAGATGGGAACTATTCTAGATAGGTTCCTCTAATGACTCTAATGTGTTGGTGTTTTGTGCAGACCTGGGTCAGCAGCTCAACCAGCAGCTCAGACCTATGGGTAAACTGTACCACAAGCGCCGTGAACGGACAGACCAACTGCGTGACCGCTGAAACCGGAGGTAAGGAACGCTGCACTGATCCGGGTTAGGTCGTAGATTGGACTGGTCGATAAGTGCCAGCCTTCCCCATGTTTAAAAATAACACTGTACACTTTAACATTTAGACTCTCATTCCAACACTTTTTGACTTTTTTGGGTGGGTGGGATTGTGTGGCGCCATTTGCAAGGCCGTGCAAATCCGGGGTTTTAAACTTGTTCCAGATAATCAGAGACAAACTTGCATTCGAAAACCAACAACAACAGCAACCCCCGCGGTAAATGTCACTGTAATTCCCACCAACACACCACACACACCACACACACCACACACACCACACACACCACACACACACCACACACACACCACACACACACCACACACACACCACACACACACCACACAGATCAAATCTTATCATACCGTCTGCCCTGCTAAAGCCCCTCTGCTTACCCCTCTCAGATAGGTGTGTCCCTAAACATGGACACCCCTTCTGCTGCCATCTAGGGGTGAGAATGCACGAGTCCCCTCGGCTGTATAAATAGTGTCAGGGCCAGGCGAGAACAGAACCCTTGTTTGGGAGTGGTAATGGGGAGCAGGGTGGGGCGCGGGTCGGGTATTTAGAGAAGCGTAAATTTAGACGCCTGTCTGAGCGTGTGTGTGCGCGGTGCTGGGAGATCCTCTGATTACCCTGACTTTTGGCACGGCACTCACTGAGATCATATGCAGATAGAATCAGAAGAAGGTGTTGTGAGACTAGAGAGGACACACACACACACACACACACACACAGACCTGACGTAATAAGTGACGCTGGGTTATTTAAGGCAGTGGAAGCATTTTTATTGCAGGTCTTGTTCATTCCAGTTCAATCGTGAAACATACATCGCCGTGAAAAAGTTTGTGCACCCTGCGTCAAACCACTGGAGCATGTAAACGGATATCAAAGTAAAGCAAAACGGGTTTGAGAACGCGGCCAGTGATGCTGACAGCTTCATGCCGGCGGACTCGAGCGTCGTGTTTTAACCTACAGACCCCGCTACGTAGATCATCGCATGGCGCTGCGTGGTGTTGGTCCGATGTGGGGTTAGTCGATCAGGTCGATCCTTTGTAGTAGATTTGAAAAGTTAAAAAAAAAAACAAACTGCACTGGCTGAGAGCTTGGATTCAAATCTTAACCGACAAAATTCAAACTGTAACTGACAAAATTCAAATTTCAACCGACACAGAGCAGCTGCGCACGTTCAACCCCCCCCCAATCCTCCCCTCCTCTCCCCTCCCCTCTGTGCCTCCATACGCAATGCGCTAAAAACCTATGCATGGCCATAAGTACTGTGCCACGAACTCATGTTCTTTAAGCTTTTTTACATTTGGAATTGGTTGAAATGGAAGCAGAAAGCTCTTTCCTTTCGGAGCGTATATTCATCATTTCGGTCATAGAATTTATTCATGATCAGTAGGACTAAACTTGCGCTAATAAGAAGGAATCGGAGGGTGCAGGTAGAGGCAAACTACCATTAAGGGACCGTATCAGTGACCGTACACTGAAAATACACACACACACACACACACACACACACACACACACACACTGACTGAGTTTATGCATAACTGAGAGTGTGTTTCAGGCCGTATCCCTTTAATGTTACCCCTGCTTTCGGTGTCCGGGGCGTGTTCGGGATGATGTAATGCTCTCAGAATGAATGAGCAGGTCTGATGTTTGTGTAACGAAGCCGATTGAGCCCGGCGTGTTTGCTCAGCGCTCGCAGGTCGGTAACGTGGCCCGTGGGCGTAGTCAAAAACAGTCCGAGTGCTTTATTTAGACCTGCTTTTATACGGTAAGAGGATTTCTTTCCGAGTCGGATCTGCTCTGCATGTGGATTTTTGTGCGGGTCAGATCACTATGATGACACAGTTTGTGTCTAATAAAATTGTTGCTATTTTTTCTTTTTTGCTCACTTGCGAAAAAAGCAGAAAAAAGAAAAACCTGCTGGTCTCGCCAGACGTCTCTGGAGCTTGTAAATCCTTTTTTTTTTTAAATTCCGTAAAATTCCGCTTTAAGGACTCCAGCAGTACTGCTACATCTCACACCAGAGAGCTCAACTCCGAGAGCAGTAGACTTTCTAACTTGTCGAAACCTGCAGCTAGGTTTATATTCAGCCTGACAAAACACTTAATACAAATATAAACTCCAAATTCTTTTTTACATTTTTTTTTTATTTTTAACAAAACCGTTAAGGCTAAATGCCAGGAAACGCCAGTGAGCAGGAAGGAGGGAAGGAAGCCAGACTCGAGCTGTTTACCTCAGAGATAAAGCTCACGTATTTTTGGACACGAGAGTCCGACGCTGGGAGGGAACCGAAGATGGAACGAAATCCAAACAAGTGACAGGCTTTAATCAGAACAAGTACGTGCCCTGCTTGGAATCCCGAGGCTTTACAGAAAATTGGGCATCCCTCATGAAAGGGTTATACGAAACCCGAAAGCTTTTAAAAGACTTATAAAAGACTTTTATTTGACGATCTGGGTTTTAGGCCAGATATCAGATCTGGAGATCAGCTCTTACAGACCGGGAGGAGACTTAGTACCAGAAGCAGAGACTAAAAATGGGAACAGCTGGAGAATAATAACGTGTATACAATAATGTATTTCACTTCTTAGGTTAATGCACGTCTCTAATAAATGTCCGCCTCGTCTAACCAGCGCTTTCCGAATGACCAGTTTTGAGCTCCTGTTGCTTAATAACGAATCGTCATTCACCTTACCCTGCTCCCTTAATAGTTAAAAAGTGATGTCATAAACACATGGTTTGTTGTACTAAGGTCATTCAAAGGTTCAGGTTGAATAGCTGGAGGTTTTTTAGAGGTAAATCTGCTCATTTAAATTCACTGATTGGCTTTCGTTTCGGTTTCTGTTCGCTCCGGGCATTTTGAACGTGATGAATTAATATTAATGAATAATTTCGTAAATCATTTTGACTGTTGAAGCTGGGACTGGGACACGTTAACGCTGAACATAGTGCGTAATGGGTCTAATCTGCAGCAGTACGTCCTGCTTAAGGTTGCGCTCATTTTTCTCAAGTGTCTAAAGTTCCTGTTTAAGAACGTTTTGTCTCCCTGACGGTCCGTTAGTGTCTTCAGCTTGGTCGTTAAACAAGCCATTTGAGTTAGGGATTAAGTTATCCCGGCTCAGAGTGAGGTTTTTGGCTGAAATTAAGAACGGGGGTGGGTTCTGAAGGCCCCACTTGCTTCTCGTTCAATACGTTAGAAGCAGCTATAAACCGTAATGGCATGCTCTGTTGGGACAGTGTTAAGTACAGTAGCTGTTACCGCAGGTCGTGTACATGGGCATATGGGCGTGATCCACGTGTGGCCTTTCGAAGGCGCCCGGCATGCCACCATCCAAAAAGAGCGAGGCGGGAACCTGAGACGGCGTGCATGCCTGCACCCTTCGACAAGAAATAGACATGCTTCAGAGTTTCTGCATACCGCGAGGAAGGGAGTTTAAACGAGGAGCAGCAGCACCCCTGTCCTGCAGCAGAGAGACTCGACAGACCTGAGTCTTCAGTGGGATCTTTATTTTTGTCATGCAGCTTCTTTTCATTCAGAAAATACTGCATGCTAAAATAAATAGTCGGTCCATCCTCGGGAGTAATCGTCCGCAGCACAAACGGTGATTAAGCAATTAATTCATTAACTGACTGATTAAACGATGTCAGGGGGTACAACAGTCAAACGATTGCTCGATCCGTTTTCAATTCCGTAGAAGAATCAAACAGGGTTGCCAAGTCTGCTCATTCGGAGAGACTTTCCTTACATTGAGCTTTTCTCGGTTGACCTGGTTGCTTGTTTTTCTCGAGGTATCTGGCAACTCTGAAATTAAATGGCGCATGAGTGAAATGCCTGCCTTTTGGGGAAAACTCTGAAGTGCAGTATGTGCTCGAGGAAAGATGAAAAGCAGAAAGGCAAATAAGAAATAAGAGCTTTTAAATGTAAATAGGTTAAAAAAAAACATGTAAAAAGGTAAGGAAAAATAAAAGGACAGAAAAACTAAGAGCAAATCGTATCAAAACAGAGATTAAATAAATGGGAATATAGACTGGAATTAAAGTAAAGGGCGAAAAACACAATACAAAAAGTATTATACTTAATATAGTAATAATATAAAAGACAATAAAAGAAAGAAAAAAGAACAGATAAAAAAGAGAACAGGAAACGATTGAGAAAAAAGAAAGGGAAAAAATGAAGATATAATACAGAAAAATAATAATAGCAAAAAGAAATATACAAAAGAATAACCAAGGAGGCAAAACAAGAGAAGGAAGGATGAAAAAATAACAAAAATAATATAAAAGGAAAATGAGAGCGAAAAACAGAAAAGTAAAAAGAAAAAAATACAGAAGAAAATGATAAATAAAGAGGACAGAACAAAAAAATAAACAAATAAACAAAGAAGCAAAGAACGACAAAAAGAAATGCACTTTTATATCTTGTTTCTTATTTGGGATGGATACAAGCGCGGCTTTGAAGGTAATAAAAGCAGAGAGATGAAGAGGACGAGCGAGCAGACGATCGATATTGAGAGAGCCGTATCGTTTTAAGGGCCTGCTGGGATTTGGAACAGGATACTCCCTGATTCAGAGTGGCAATAAAAAAAAGTTTGAGGTACAAATCAAAGACCTTGAGCATCACTATGTGGACAAAAGTATTGAGACGCAACTCTTAATCAGGAGCAATAATAAAGCCGGCGGATTTGTTTGCTGTGGTTTTAGAAATACTGGACAGAGTTTATCATCACCAACGTTACCCAGAGATGCCAGCCTTGCCACTGGCACAGAACTGCTTTTTCATGATTATCTGGCTGTAGAATACACTTTATACTAAACTCAGCAACCAAACACGTTTCTCTAACAATAATAGTCCACGAGCGAACAAAAATAACTCGCTGCTTGAGTAACGCAATTATGTACTGCTCACGAAACTAATTCAAATTAATTAATGAACTATCCCCTAATTTTTGTGAGCACTGTAATATAATAATGATTCTGTAGTGCCCTGAAGTTAAGACAGATGCTGAAAGAAGAAATGAAAGTTTTTTTTTTTTTTAAAGATTATATCTAAAGTCCATTTCGTACCTCAGAATAAATGTGATCATCGAAAAATACCTTTTAAAAAAACTGCATTTTGTTTTGCCTTCTGCATCCGAGCCTGATCCTGTGCTATCTGACTTTCTTTGTGCTCTTTGTGGTACTTCCTTTTGAGGTGCTAAGACATTTTCTTTGCTTAGGCTTCTAAAGAAATTTTGTGGATTTAACCGTGGTGCACTGCGGTCATAGAAGATTATAATGATGTTTATTTATATTTAGTAAACAAAACAGGATCAGGGTGAGAACCAAAGTACAGGATCCTGCTCTGGTTTAAATAAGATGATCTGACGCTCTTAATGTGACTCTTGTACGAGTTTGAATTGTTAAAGTCGGAGTTTGGAGATCATGAGCAGCTCGGTCGGGTTTAAGCCGGACTTAACAGATCTGTGAACGAAGCCCCGGGGAGGCGCAGACGATGTATAACAACAGACGGCGAGTTTAAACGTAGGGGAACGACGTCTCAGAGGAGATCGGGAAGAAAAGGAGCTGCTGATGCTGTATAAGCATCCCGTAACATTCCTGACTGATCCCTGACCTCAAAACCAGCTATGAGATCAGTCGCCTCGTTTTGGGTGACAGGAGCTAAAACTAATCTTTATTTGTGGTTTCGTCCTAACACTCGTTTCCACCTGTGTTTTTTTTCCCCTCAGTCTGGATTCAGGCGGTGCAGGCTCTCATGATCCTGTCCATCATCTTCAGCTTCCTATCTCTGTTCCTGTTCTTCTGCCAACTGTTCACCCTGCAGAAGGGTGGACGCTTCATCCTCACCGGAATCTTCCAGGTCTTAGCCAGTGAGTATCAGAAATCTTGGTATGCGCTTTTAAAAAAAATGTATTTTTATTTGGAAGCAGAATGTGTCCAAATCATTTATCGTCCCAAAATGCCGTCCGCTAAATACAGTAACTTTGTTTACTGTGCCCTGTCAGTGTAAGTATTCATACCACCGAAATCCCCACAAACAATTACCCCTCAATTCACAAAGAGGACAAAAAGATATAAAAGATCGTTTTGGTTTGTTTTCCGGACGAAAGATCAGATCTACGTTTTCAGACCTGATGAAGCACTGAAGATTAGAATGTGAAGCTTCATAGACTCGTCCAACAAGTTTTCTGAAATGCTGGGAGACATTTTGAACACACCCGGCCGAAACTAAATTACAGGTTCTCGTGCGTACACACAGGGTTACAGACCTCCACATTTCCAACGACTTACCTCCTAATCCTAACTAGCACTGCGCCTGGATCCGCAGCCCTAGCTCAGTGAGCATGGGGCGGCAGTGGCAAGGAAAATCCCTAAATGTTAAGAAGAAGAAACCTTGGGAGGACCAAGACTCAAAAACAAACCCGACGTGCTTGCTAGATTTTATATATAAGAATTAAACTAAGTTGCCTGATCAATAAGATTATAGCTTGAATAAACAGAAGATAAATATAAAAATTAAGAGAGGAAACATTTTATATCAAAAATGGAGACTAATATAAATAGAGATATCATGAGTTCCAGTGAGGACTGGAACTGGTACCGGAACATATTAATGTGAGGACTGGAACTGGTACTGGAAGATTCAGAGATGCTGGTACTGGTTAGAGATAAAAACAGAATATGTAGTTACATGTAGTTAGACGTTTGTTTAGTTGGAACTTGCAGGCAGCGATCTGCGCCTCCTGGCCAGATTTACAGAATTGAGCGTTAACTAAAAAACTATTAATCAATCAGAACTGTGACAAACCTACCTGGACGACCAGTACGACATGTATAAAGCTATGGTAATGTTTAAAAAAACATTTAAGAGCATATCGCTTTCAAGGAAATCACTTGTTCTCAGTTATTCTCAAGAAGATTATATCTGCTCACGTCCCAAATCCCTTCAGTTTCCATTGGAGATATGAAGATATGCCGTATATGACGCATGATTTGTGGTTGCACCCCCTGGTGTTCAAAGAATGCAACGACATTATTAGATGTCCATAAAGAGAAGGAATGGGATCAGTCCCATGAAAACCTGTAGGAGGCGCTAAAGAGGAGCGAGAGAGGACGAGAGGACCCGGGAACATGTGGTGAGGCTCCATCTTCCCCAGAGTTTGGAAACCTAAGTAATCGATCCAGCTTTCCTGAGCTTCTTTTGCACTCTGAGATAAAACCCTCTGGCTTTGTTCTGGCCGTGTTCCTCTGATAAGTTTTGGATATACCGGAGATTAAAGGAGGAACGTCAATGCCATCATCCTCCATTATAGAGGTGCTTCCTGAAGCAATTTCCTCAGAGCAAAATCATTTATGATTCATGGATCTAATCAGACGAGGTCAATACTAACGATGTAGAAACTTACATCGGCTTTAAAAACAGGTGCTGAAGGATTACGGACTTGTTTAAGAACGAAACATTATCGCTCTGGTGAAACTGCTTCAGAAAGAAAAGACAAAACATGCCCACCAGGTTGGCACCATAAACATGGGTCCAGACACAACTGAAATGCCAGCGCTGGCATCCTGGGGGTGGATCTCCAGACCAGACTGAGAAGGTTACAGAAAGTGCTTTATCACGAGGGGTAATAAGATTTACTGCACTGCGGCAGAGGATGATCACAGAGGAAATGGAACGGGCGCCGTTTTTAGACAAGGCCGTACCAGGGGTGGAGGGCAAGATCTTACGCTCACACCGGCCGGCACGATGGCGATTCTTCTATGCAGAAGGTTGCATCATGTAAAGCTTTCAGGATCGCATGGTGTGGTTTTTCTTGGTGTGAAAATTTTACACAGGGCAGATTTTTATCTGCATCCACAGCCCTAGCTCAGCAAACATGGGGTGACAGTGGCAAGGGAAATCCCTGAATGTTAAAAGAAGAAAGGACCAAGACATAAAAAGAAACCCGACCTGCTCGCTAAATTTTATATAGAAGAATTAAACTAAGTTGCCTGATAAATAAGCTTACAGACGTAGCTTGAATAAACAAAACAAAAAAATACAAAAATGAAGGGAAAACATTTCATATAGAAAATGCAGACTAAAATAAATAGAGATACCATGAGTGCCAGTGAGCCAGAAGATTTTATTATAAGAACTGGAACTGGTATCGGAACATCTTGGTGTGAGGACTGGAACTGATACTGGAATGGTTCAGAGATACCGATATTGGTTAAGGTAAAAACAGAATATGTTGTTACATTTAGTTAGAGATTTCAAGAACATACTATCCCTAGAATAAGTACTAAACGTTGCATTTTTTCCCTCAGGCTTGTTCGTGATGTGCGGCGCCATCATCTACACGGTGAAGAATCCAGACTGGGTTCCTCAGACCATGTCGTACGGTTACGCCTACATCCTGGCCTGGGTGGCGTTCCCACTGGCGATCATCAGCGGCTTAATCTACGTCATCCTGAGGAAACGGGAATGAGAGGAGCGCCTCCCACAGGCCAGACGTCTAAAGCTCTGAATCTACCGCACCGCGTGGAGCGTAACCTTATGATGCCGTAAACTTACGATATCATACCGAAGAAAATCACAACAGAACAAGCGACGTGGTCACTGTTTGAAGCTGTAAATAGTATCGATGGTTTAAAACGTATTTATAACACTTTTTACATATATGTACATAGGGTTGTTTTGTGTGTGCTGACAAAGCTTTTTTTTTGTTTTGTTCTCCTTCGCTAATGAAGTGCCTAAAGTGTGTGTTTGTCATAAGTGCATTATTAGCTCTGTTGTGTGTCCATTGTGTATTTCTATAGCCTGCCAAAAAAGTTATAAAAAGGACTGTTTAAAGTATTTTAACCAAACGACATGTATTAACAGCCTCATGCTAGGAAATTTAGAGAGGTAACAGATCCCGAGGACTACCGCTTAGCTAAGTAGAACTGTTCTCCGCTCGTAGCTTTCCCCCCTATTTTAAATTATTTTTATTCACAAAACGGTGCTATATGTTTTTATCATTCCTATAGCCATTAGATTTGTCTCCCGCCGGAAGGAAGCGTAAGCCTGTGCTGCTCGCACACACTTACTTCTGTTTGTAAAGCTTACCAAATACTAATTTTGTAATAAAATGTGTTTTCAATGACGGTTAGACTTGAGTATTGGTTTAGAATCCAGTGTAGAGGCTTAGAGAGAAACATAAAAACTTTAGACGATTTAGACTGTTATTTATTTATTTTGAACTCCGCTAACAACGCTGTCAGAAGCTGACATTTAAATCTGCACTGCAAAAACGTTCTGCTAGCAAACCTACTCAAAAAGACAACAAAAAACTAGCTGGCTAACGAGACGTGAGATGGTGTTACTACGTTTCCCTGTGATTTATGTACTTTTTTTTGTCTTTTTTATGTTTTACGTCTTTAACGAGTAACTGAACTGTTATCGCCCGGCTCTATATTAAATCCTCTGCACAAACACTCCTTGGGTTTTTTTATGTTGTGTTTTAGTTAGCTAACTAAACCTGATTTAAATTAGCTTCCAATTTAAAACGTTAGCGAGCTACAGTACGAGTTACTCTTGGTCGCTTGTAGCGCAGCTAGCTATAGCTTTTAACGACATTTATTAAAAGTTTCCAAGGCTGACAATGAAGGCTGTACATCTTGACAAGTGTTAAGCAACCTGCTTTCTATATATTAATAAAAAGCTACAGTACACGCTACATGTAGCCTCAGTGTAGCTTCGCTAGCTTTGATTACAGGCTGAAAGCGAAGCTGGTTAGCTTTAGTGTACAAAACATTAAAGGATTAAATAAACTTTTCACAATTAACAATAAAGACTTGGATTAATCCGGTTTTAAATGACTTTCATCATATGTGTATATAATAGCTAGCTACAATGCAAGCTAAATATTAAAAGTATGTTTAATGTAGCTTAAGCTACTTGTGGCATTATACTGTAGCTAGCTTTAGCTATGATATTAAACGTTTTGATGGCTATATAGAAAGTTTTTGACCATCTGTCTGTATGTATAAAAATTAGCTACAATACAAGTGACACACCACAAGAGCGTTTAATTTAGCTTCAAATATTAAAAGCTTCCAAAGCAAATAGAAATATGAACATACTTTGTAGCATGCATCTTCTCTTTTGGTGTTATTTCTTAACTCATTTAATACTGATGACTAATGGTGGAAAGTAAGTTTTAAAAGTACTTTATGGTAATATGTCTTTTTCTAGCCACCGGGCTTGGCTAACGCTAGCTAGCTTCTCCAAAGTCAGGTGTTTAAACTAGCTAAGACGCACTGAAGTTGCATGTAGCGTTTTATTTTTAATAAGCTATAAAATTAATAACGTGCACATATTGCCAGGTTTTAAACGAAACCGTCTTATAAAACATATGAACATCAAAATGAAGTGTACACCCGTTTATTTATTTACTTCCGAGGTGGCGAGTCGTGGCTTGTTGGTGGAAGTTGACGGTGAATTTGGGCCATTTTTGGACCAGGGCACCACATTTTTGGACGCGTTTTGTTCGTAGTTTCTATTTGTTCTATTCTGTAAACTACCGTTAATCAGTACGTTCCGCTTGGCAACATGCAGGCAAATATGCGTTTCATTTAAAGAACAGGATTCTAGTTAAAACAGGACTGTGGATGTACAGGATACTTGAACTAGTCTGTACGCATGAACACCTGATTTAAACACACACACATCTTTAGGACGGTCCTCATGCACTGAACGTAATAATAAAGAAAAATTAACGCAAATGTCTGTGTCCTTCAATCACAACCTAAATGTAACAGAGGGTAAAAAACATCACCCTTTAGTGTTTTATAAGTTTTATAAGTGTTAAAGGTGCGCTTTTGGGAGTGAACAGGTAACGCGTTTGCCTTATATGGAAACAAGAAGGAGGAGGAGTCAGGTAGAATCAGGGCGGAGCCCAGGTGCAAGCCGAAACGCCAGTGTCTTTTTTAACATTTAGGATTTTCCTTGCCACTGCCGCAAAGTTTGATGTGCCGACTGTGTTCTGGTGGTGCAAATGAATGAACGAATTATTATTCTTTTCAAATAAAACCAGTGTATCCCTATACAGGACCTTGTGTGCAAAAGTTTTGTGCCCTATGCACCACACCGGCATGTTCTCCCACGGCTGCACAGATGTACCAGTGGTGCCCTGTTTAGGGTTAGTTCTGCCTCGGTGCTGCTGAAGTTCCTGAAAATATACCAGTGCTTGGGTGGCACCAAACAAGTAAGGTTGGACAGACAAGGGATCATCTTACACCGATGCTGCAACAATTCTTACTCTGGCATGATGGCCTGGCATCTAGCCAGGGCATGCCTTGGTCCAAATGCAGCGAATTACATGGTGTGACTTTTTATTTGCTTTGTGGTATGTTATAGCCAACAATATGAGTAGCAGTGAGGTTTTTTTTTTTTATCACCGTTAAAAATTAAATTACGCTTAAATTAGGCTTCATTTCATTGTTTACAAATAAAGATCCATTCCTGCATTTCAGGACTGCCAAAATAAGTTGGATTGGGGACATACAGGCCTATTATTGAGGTTAAAAAAACAACTAAATCAGGATGTAGTTTCAAACAGGTGATCATGATCCTGAATTTGTCTGAAACCAGCAGTGAAATCCAGTATTGATCATTTTTCCAAATATTGTAAGTATATAGTAAAAATGAAAACGATAAATAGTATATCCTATTAAAACAATCCGTCATTTGATCGTGAGATAAACACCAGCGTTTCAATTGAACAATTTTACACTAAATTATAGGAAAATGTCTCTACCTAGTGGTCCAAGCTTAGAAGTGCAGTTCTCATAGACGAGCGTGTACTTTAAAAGTGCGGACGCCCTCTAGTGGTCATGCTGTAGAACAACGCATTTAGATCCGTTCAGCTGTTGTGGAATTTGCATGTTCTCCCCGTGTTCGGGTACTTTGGTTTCCTCTCATCCAAAGCTGACTGTTTTGGGATTTGGGACGTACTCCCGTATGAACGCGAATTCGACCGAAACAAAGACGACGAATTCGACCGAAACAAAGACAACGAAGGAAAGAAAGGGTTTTTTTTTTAAAGGGCGCAATAATGAAGAGACGGGAAGAAACCAAACTAATGATCAGATAGATTAAGGGACGTCACAGTCCATTTAATCCTATTTAAACGTTTCACACGTCATTAGCCTCAGACTCATTAGTCTTCATTTGGCTCGGTGTTTACCCAGCGAGGTCCAAGCCCTGTGTGTGTGTGTGTGTGTGTGTGTGTGTGTGTGTGTGTGTGTGTGTGTGTGTGGTTAAGCTCTAAGCTCACCATCACCCCGTTCGTTCTTAATATTTGAATTGCAAATATTTGATGAAGCACAAACACACCCACACGCACCACCCCCCCCCAAACACACACACACACACACACACACACACACACACACACACACACACACACACACACACACAGGTTTGCGATAAACCCATTAGCGGGGAGCTTGAGTTGGAGGTGAAGCTCCACGGGAAACATCTCAGCGCAGCAGATAAACCATTCGTATTCATGGCTCTTATCTGGTAATGGAGGTAATTAATGAACCTGACCCGAGTGACCCCAAAACCAGGGTGGAATCTGCCCCCCCCCGTTCCATTGTGTGCTGTCCAGGCCACGGGTAGTTCAGGCCAACTGAGTTCGAGGCAGGTAAAAGTGAACAAAGACCCACATTAGACCTACAGGAGCTTTTATTATGGTCCCATTATGAATCCATTGGCATTACATATGGGGCAGTTCGTCCCCCTCTGGGGAGAGCTTTAGTAGGTTTTGGACTGTGGCTGTGGGGATTCATCCTTTTGAAACGGTTCTTCCTCAAACTGTTCCAAAGTTCGAATTGTACATTTGTTGAAAAAAAAGGATCCTGGTTATGTTAAAGCGATTAAGATTTCCCAAAAATCAGCCCCCGAACGTCATCCCTCCTCCCCCTAACTACAGACAGACAGCTAACGTTCTTCTGGATTCACCAAACCCAGACTCAATAAATCCAGGCTCAACAGACCTCGACTCATCAAACCCAAACACCAAATCACAACTCGCCAAATCCCGGCTCACCAGACCCTCACTTGTGGCTCAACAAAGCCCGGCTCACTGGATTCAGACTCAACAAACCCCAAAGTACCAAACCCAAACTCACCAAAGCCCAGATCACCAGATTCTCACTTACGGCTCAACAAATCCCGGTTCACCTAATCCAAACTCACCAAACCCAAACTCACAAAAGCCCGACTCAACAAAGCCCGGTTCAACAAAGCCCAGAAAACCAGACCCACACTTACGGCTTAACAAAGCCCGACTCACCAAACTCAAACTGGCCAAATCCCACGGTGTTTCTGTTTCTGAGGAATGTTACTATCTGTAGCGTAAGAAACAAATTCGGTTTTCTTCATAACTCCGCCCACGCCGTTTGCCGAACACGCTTTGGCAGGGTGCAGGAAGGTCCTCTTTTCTCGCCCTGTAATTGTTTCCTTGCTCGGGGGTCACGGCTGAAACTGGAGAATAATCACATCAGCCCCCCCCCCTCTTAATTTCACCCCACGCAACGACATTATCGGAGTCCTCCCCCAATTCTCGTGGGTCCACGGGGAGACGGTATTCACTCATTTTCTGCTCCACAATGGGCGGCGGCACATGCAGAAGGTCCGCCTTCATCTATCAGGGTGACTCGGCCGGTCCGGGTCTCTCTCTGACAGGCATAGCAGCGCTCATGTGATTTAGCCTCATGAAATGCAAATGGAGCGTTTTCCCGTGCGAGGGGGGTGGCGGGGAGTTGGG
>JAYJMA010097129.1:0-21816 GCA_036873895.1 Parotocinclus cabessadecuia
GCCGAAAATATACAGCGACCAGCATACATCTCTCTCTCTCTCTCTCTCTCTCTAGAGATATATTATATCCCTTTAAAATTTGTAGATTTTTAAAATTCTTAATATAAACTATATATATATTAGTTATTAATTTCTCGATGTCACACCTGTTTAGATTCATTACTCCGGATTTTATGCCACTTTGCTTCCGTTTGCCGTTCTTAACTACGACTCGCCAAAGGTGGACGAGCTCTACGATGTGTACATTGAGCAGTTGACTCCAAAAATCAGTGAGTTCATTCTATAAACCCTTGAGCTTTAGTCAGTCAGGCTTAACTAAGAGTCACTGAGAGTCACCAGCTCTCTTCTGAATTTATCCAGGTTTTTTTGACCCTCACATGTTGGTCCTGTTGGCGTACTCCCTGGCTATGGCGGACCAGTTCCCAGAACCAATAATCCGGGAGATCTTCAGCGTGGATTTCCTGGCCAAGCTGGACGCTCAGCTCGAGAGTATGTATAATGACATGATCAGGGAAGAAACGTTGGTTTTATCATCTAATTTAAGAAACATATCTTAAATCTAATTAAATATTTATGACCATGTCAGTCAATCTGGTGATCTTGGCCGTGATGCACATAATAAGTAGGGGTGTAACGATGCATCCCGACGCGATGAATCAAGATTCAAACATAGGACGGTGTGCATCATCGCCTTTACGTGTTCATGTAATACATCGGTTTAAATGTTTAAAAAAATACTTACAAGTATACTATACTACAAATACTATAATACAAATACTACAAGAAAATGTGCATTGTTTTACATTGTTTAAACTTCGGAAATAAAAGGGAAACTTTTATTAGATGTGAGAAAACTGGACCGTGAACTCCATGGTATCGTGAATCAAATGGAATTGTTAGCAGAGAGGATCGTTACACCCCTAATGATAACACACTAATGTTTTCCCCATTCTCAAGTTTGTTTGTTTTTTATCATGAGAGAAAACCTTGACATTTTGTCCTTTAATCATGGCTAATGCTGTTGCAGCGTCGGGGTGATCCCCAATTGGCCTTTCCTCCCTCAGACACAGCTACAATGCAACCCAGTCAGAAGGCACCTTCAGTACTCGAGAGCCCGGGTCCCTCTGGTGGTGGGCTGATGTAATATGTTAGCAAGCTCGTTGCTGTGGTAACGAGTTCATTCCATTTGATCGATACGCAATTAACATGGTTTCCAAACTATTTTTCGGTCACAGCCCTGCCCGATGCTCTGAACCTGAGGGTCCGTTCCCGTCTGATGCAGCTGAACCGCGCCGTGTGTCTCGAGTGTCCCGAGCTGCAGGTGCCCTGGTTCCACGAACGCTACTGCATGCAGCTCACCAGGAAAAGTAAGATGGCTTGCATGTTTTTGATAGTTTATCAAGTGACATCATTTCGAGCTCCACGTGAATAACTGTGAATCGCACAGGCCACAGTTCAGTCAGTCCGATCCAGCAGCAGATCCACAGGATGCTGGGTGAAGTGCTCGGTGGGATTAACTGCGCCAGGGTGGCGGTGCTGACTCCCTACTACTACACCGTGGGTAAGTTTAGTCCGGGAGACAGTAGGTTTGCGCACATTGTACGTCCGATTGTGCTTACCAATTCCAAAATGGAAATATGTTTCAGTATAAAGAATAGCTTTTTAATATTTCAACATCAAAGGTAGTTTTTACATTAAGTCTTTTTCTTTCCAGTTAAGCCCATTATAAGTAAAAAGCGCTGGAACATGGACCTAGTAACACCAGACTTCTCTCTGTTTCCACTCCTCATAGGAATTCTTTACTGCTAAAATGAGGAACGTGAAGTCAAAGGGCAAGGAATCATTGTTAGGTTATGCTTTTTAAAAAACTTATAAGGGGTTAAAAGCAGGATAGATTCACCCCTCACCTGTAATAACTGTGAGAATTTGGTTGTTTTAGATCATTAAGCCACGTTTAGCGTTTTAGACTCTCTCTCATGCTAATGCAGTGCAGGTCGAACCCGGTACCCTGCTGAAGCTCAGTATCATACTGGTACGTTAAATGTTTTGCCCTGTTGGAGATGCAGCCTTCTGTAGAACTGATCAGCGTTCCATACATATTACATTTAGCCTTTTCATTTTCCCCTCAAAGTGAAGCTGGACTTTTGAGAATCCAATTTCCGCTGATGCTCCAAATAAAAAGACATGATGACACAACGGCTCTGGCAGATGGGCCCCTCCTTTTAATGCAGACGTATTTTTGCAGTAGTCATGGCCGTGTATTAATAGGAAAAGATAAGGGGAATTTCGATACCCAGATGTAAATACACGTCACCTAGTGCTCTTAAACGGTGCAGAAACCGGGAGAATTAAAATCCTATGTGCTGTTGTTGTTTACGCCACACGGTGAGAGCGTTACCTGACACATGGGGTGCGAGGAAAGCCGCTCCTGGACCTGCGTTCTGAACTTAATCAGGGCCAGTGAAACCAGAGCTGATCTTAGCATCATAACCGACAGACAGTACAGCTGAACCACTGGGATTCATCGGGACAGAAAAGACTGTGGTCAGTAAGATCAAATTAGTGATGCAACAGAACTTGTGCTCATTTTCAGAGAGAAACTGACAAAAACATAATGTTTTTTCTGCTTAAGGAAAAGAGTGAAATTCTTGACAGAGTAAGGTTATTGTCAGGCTGGGCCTGAGAGCAAAGACCAGCACAGATGAGAAACAAACAAGCTGAACCGCTGAGAGCCTGGGATCTACCCAGTGTAGTCTGTCCCTTACGGGGTTGTGTTTCGTCTGCATTGTTCCCAGACTGCAGATACAAGGTGAAAGTTTGTTTGAATTCTACAGACTTTGAGTGCATCCTGGATCGCAGTCAGCAGGCGATACCCTACAGTGAACCGAGCCGCCTGCAGATCAGCGAAGATGGAAAGGTGCAGTGGGACACCGGGTCATCCAGGACAGAGAGAACAGAGTTACCCCCAGGCTCCCGCCGGTCAGTACACCGGCCTGCATTCCACCCCGTTTTAGGTTGATTTGTAGAATCTGCTCATGCACGTATTTAAAGGTGACCCGTCTCACCCCTTTTCGGCAAGTTCTCCCTGGGGTCTTAATGAAGCGTCTGTTACAGGCTTCCGTCAAAACAGGGGAAAAAAAATCTAAAGGGCCTTAAATCTAAATTCACAGCAAATCATCGCCTTATTTATCTTCATATCATATCATATACGCAATATCTAGGAAATGACATCTAATATATGATTCTGAATGTTAGTGATAGCATAGTTATTCATTCCATTTTTACACTTCCCTCGTCTGTTCCACAGACACTTCCATTGCCAGACCTCAGCGGTCCGGCTGTCTGCTCCCTAATTGGAAGTGTGTGACTATTATATAGTACCCTATATGATATATTGATATATATGATATATACATATATATGATTTACTGATACCGTATATCTGCCGGGTCATTTTGGAATGACTCGGATAAACCGCTTTTAAAAATTTGCCCCAAGTTTGAACCATTGCTATTGTGTCATTTCTGCTTAATGCTGTTTAAGTTAAAAGTACTACCCCAAAATCCGCAGGGGTTGCGACCCTAGACTCACTCAAATTTTGGGCAGAAGCAAAAGGCACATGAAATCTGTTTGTATCTCATAATACGATAGTTAATTATCCTAATAATACATGTAATGCTATTGGATACAGTAAGAAAAACATTATTTTAATTAAATCATCTCTACTCATCATTATTCTAAGCAAATGAACGTACAAATACAATGTACAGGCCACAAAAAATCTCCTGCAATTTTTTTAAGTATAAACATAAATTTTAAGTGTTAGATTCCCAGGAAAAAGCACGGGAATTTGTGAAGCCACAGATTGAGAATTGCAAATGTTCAGTGTATTACTGCACTGCTGTGTAGCGTGTAATGTTTGCCCCAGCGAAACAAACTGCTGGGCAGATGGAGAAACTTGGACGAGGTCGATGTAAACATAGGGGACAAGAATGCAGCAGTTCATGGTTTAATCAGCACTTCTGATACCAAAATGCACGTGCAGAACTGGTGAAAAGTGAGATTTACATAACACCTTGTGTCCTGTTTAAGGTTAAATAACCGTTTTTCTCTGTCCCCTGTTTTGTCAGCATTGCATTAGACTTCCTGGATTCCAGATCGTTTTGCAGAAACTCCCAGCACATGAAAGGAGAAGTGCTAATGAGAAAGAGACACCTGGAGATTTTAGGATATCACGTTCTACAGGTGAGTCAGGATGCTCTGGGTCAATGAGAACAAATGTGTGATACAACAGAATTTCAGACACTGATCATTTTCAGCTGGAAATAGAAAAAAAAAAAAAAATTCTGGCGTTTGGCTGAAAGAAAAGCAGGACATGTTTTGACCAAGTAAGGAGTGTGAAATGTCAGAGATGTCAGGCTGGGCCTAAGCACACCTAAGCACTAACAGCACTTAAAGATCAAAACCTTGAACTGGGCACACAAACAAACAGAGTGGCATCGGCTGCATTAGTTAACGAGTTTTAATATTAAAATAGAAGATTAAGTAATTAAGGAAGTCCAGGATAGATGAGAGGTAGAAATATTCAGGGCGTGTAAGACTGAGGCAGGAAGCATAAAATGTAATTCAAATAATGGCAATAAAAGTGGGAGCTTTACATGATGTCAGTATTTAGAAATCTTTAGTTTCATACTGAAAATTGCACTTAAATATATTTGTCTGTTCAGCTGAGGTCCTGAAATATTTCGATTATCTCGTTTGATCACAGATTCCTCACTTTGAGTGGAACTCTATGGAGCTCTCGACACCAGATGCTTGGAAGGACTATTTAAGAACCAAATTATTTACAGAACAGATTCGAGCTGAACGCTTCAACTGAACGCTGGATTGCTGATTTGGAAAACTCATCGCTCGATGTCAGCAAGTCCATCTGGAGAAATGACTTTAATAGGCTTTTTTTTCCCCCGGTTTTTCTTTATGAAGAAATGTCACAACACTTCCAGCTGTCTATAGATTTTATATTTTTGCTTGTATTTGTCATACAATTTGATATAATAAATTATAGAAATGCTACACGTATTTAAATTGAAACATTTATTAAAAAAGAATAACTACGTATATTCGACTGTTTGCAAAGTGTTTCTTGTGAATCAGCCCAAACTCTCATCAGTAGTGTTTCATGCTTAAATACCCACAGCTGAACTCGGGGGAGCTCTTGTTACAGTTTGGGCATTTTGACGGCGTTTAGTCGCATGGAAACGCAGGAGGCCCCAGAGGCGTAACGCATCTCTCTCACGATCCCGGCCCACTGCTTCTTGTCCTCTTCGTATCTGTGGTTAAAGGCCAGAGTACAGATTAGATCTGATGACATGTTCGATGACTTTGTTGCAATGCCGTTTATACTTACTGCCAGATGTCTATGATCTCGGACGGCACGCATTCTTTATCCTCCGTTTCCACCATCGTGAAGCCGCCCACTACATAAAGCACCCCACCGACACTGACGGTGTTCACTGAGCTCCTCTCCTGAGCAAATTCAGGGAAAGCTTCCCACCTACAAGACGTAAATAATTACAGAGTGCGATATAAATACTCATTTTAAGATCCTATATCCTACAGGACAGACACTTTCTGTCATGCTGCGTTACTTAATAATGTTTTACATAGGGCTAGGGTTTTCATACTTAGGCAACGGTGCGTTGTAATATTGATCTGTTTATAACCTGTTCTGTAATCGGCGTGAGACAGGTTAACACCTGCTTTCTTTACAAATCCCTAACTCCCTTTCTCCATCTGTAATTAGCAGAGAATTAAAGTAACAGGATTGCATTTGAGGAATAATCAGGTTCGAGTAAAACCATGCAGAGCAAACAGCAAACAATTATATGGCATAGAAATGATAAGTACAAAATACGCACAAATAGGAAGAGTTAAAGAGTTTAATGCTAAGATGTGGACTGTGGTGGCCTAGTGTAGTAAAAAATACTGGGCTATGGACCAGAAGGTCCAAGGTTCAAATCCCACCTCTGCCACAGTTGGGTCCCTGAGCAAGGCCCCAAAACCCACAATGGTTCGGATTGTAAGGCTGTATTAATTGAAAGTCGCTCTGGATAAGGGCGTCTGCTAAATGACATAAATGTTAAATGTATTTTCACCTTCGTTTTCACAGGACCATTTCTTAAGGAAGAAATAAAGGTACGTAAATAAAACTGTAACGATGCTCCTCGTAATAACAGGCTGTAGTATGTCAAAAAAATGCACCTTAACCCCGAGGCCTATGTGTATGGCCAAAAAGGTGTCAAAATGGAACAGCACTTTCGGTCGTAACCAGTAATTAGAGCGCTATAATGGCACCCACTTGTTGGTTCCAAAATCATAGGCTTCACATGATGCTAGCAGGCCGTCCTCATTGGCCCCTCCAACCACAATGATCTTTCCTTTGTGGACGACGGCCCCAAACATAGACCGTGGTGTTTTCATTGCCGCAAGCTCCTTCCATTCTGCCTTCTTGTGGTTGTAAGCGAACATCTTGTTGATGGTTTTGCTGTTTAAATGAACATAAACATGATGGAGCCACATGAAGCAGGTACACTGACTCATTAGCGATGATTTAACACCACGCGTCTTACGTTTCATCCGTCTTCCCTCCTATACAGTACACCAGCCCGTTCTGAGAGAGCACACTGTGTCCGTGTAACCTCAGGGGAAGCTTTTTAGTCTCTGTCCATTTCATTTTGCTGTCACAAAAAAAAAGGGCAGATTTGTAACTGACGAAATGATCTGAAGGTTGAAATGCAGTCACAGACGATCGACACTTACTCAGTATCATAACACATCACAGAGTCGAGAGGCTCGTTGGTCTGCAAGTCTTTGCCTGCAACAGCGAACAGGAGATTCTCAAATTCTCCCAGACCAAAGAGACACCTTGGGGACGGTAAAGGGGGCCTCGCAATCCAGTCTGCATTGATGGAGTCCAGCTGTAACAGACATGAAAACAAACTGGGTATTTGATACAGTTTTGTTAACTCTAAACACATCATAATGCAATAGTGTTGGTTATATTGTGTTTTTCAGCTGTAACGTGTGATGTGAGACTTTCTCTGTAAGACAAAAACTCACTAACAATTCAAAGCTGCCTCTGTGTCCAATTGCACGTTGTGTCTCAGCATCAGCGTTTAAAAACGGGATTTTTAATGAGATAATGAGACAGTAAAACTCTGCAGGCTGCTTTCTTTTTTCTTGTATCCAATTCTCAGCGTTTGCATTTTTCTGTGGCGAGTGGTCAAATCATTTCAGGACAACGTTTAGCTTTACATTTACAGCATTTAGCAGACGCCCTTATTCAGGGCGACTTGCAACTGATACAGTCTTGCAATGCAAGCAATGGTCGATTAAGGACCCAACTGTGGCAGCTTGGCAGAAGTGGGATTCGAACCCTGGACCATCAGATCCAGCACCTTAACCGCTAGGCTACCGTAGTCCCACAATTGTTCATCCTGGCCTTTGTTTGCTGAGAAAACGTTTTCCATTAAACCATCGCGTCGAGTCGGGTGTGCATAGTTTTGAATATTTCACTCAAGTCACATGCCGTGTATAAAGGCCTTTAAATGTGGGATGATAATCGACATTATAACTTAATTAAGCATACTCCTCAGATTATCGTGTTATGTGCCTTTTATTTAACACTTTGTCCTTATTTTTTTATCACACCTGAATGAATCTGCTTTTATTAAAAGCAGATTTGCTTAGGTGCTCTTATAGCTGCTAATAATATTCTGGATTTGCCTTGGAAGCCTCCATTTCGGATTCTCACTTATGTGAACATGATTAAAATTTAACTGTCCGCAACTTATTGGGAAAATGCAAGGACTAATACCTGGAACAATGTTTTTAATATCGACAACATTCTGTAACTAGATGTGCTATGTTTCTTTTATGAGGGGCGGCATGGGGTCAGGCGATGGGAAGGTAAGTTACTGTTTTAAATATTAGCATTAAAAGAAATACTCTTACCTGCCCTACTTGCACTAACGTTCACACCACGGTCAAAATCACTGAGATCACATGGCTGCATGATTTAATGCACTGCACTGAAATCACACGATTGGCCGATTAGATAACTTTATGAAAGCCTAGGTGTGTGGGAGGTCGTGCTGCTATGACGGGGTGTCATGTGATTAGTTACCTGATAGCAGTAGCACTGCAGTGGTGCTTCTTTATTATCTTCATCCACAAAGAGTCCACCTATGACGTAAAGTTGATTCTTCTTGGTGGCGATGCTGACGTGATTCCTGGGGATCTGTTCGGCCATCGCTGCTAGCGCACATTCGTTCTCGGCGGGATCGTAGACCACGGCGGCCGTGTCGTTAATCATCAGGATCAGTTCGGAGGTGTACATGCCAAGCCTCTGGCTGTTGTTTAGATAACCAGGCAGCGACTTTTCTTCGCCCTCTTGCCCTGCTTCCTTCTGTGCCGGAAGTTTTCCATCAAAGGCATCTTTGATGACCTTCAGTTTCTTGACGAGCTCAGGATCAGCTTTGATGATGTCGTCCTTTTCCACCTTCTCCTTAAAGTACTTTTCCGGAAGCAGCCGGAAGCGGATGTGCTCAAAAGCATCGCCTAAATGCTTCGCCCTGTTCTCTTTGTCCTTCCTGACCCACTTCATTAAGAGCTCGAAAACCACTTCCTCTTTCTCCACGTTGAGCGAGTCGCCTCCTATAATGGCGAACAGCTCGGGAGGGTTGAACTCCAGAAAGTCTTGCTCTTTGCTGAGCATCTCGAAACGTTCAGCTATGTAGTCCCTCGCCGCCATGGCTAGCCTGGGACAGTCGAGCACCAGCCCCAGTCTGAAGATGGCCAGACAGTTTGCTGGAGAGAGTTTCTTCTGTAGGTAGTTGACGCACACCGTGTACACGGATGGTATCTGAAAGCGGTTAGCTACAGCCAGGATGTCCTGCACGTTCTCGTCTGTGATATCTATTTCTGCAGAGTACAGATAGTTCACAACCATGTCCATGACTGCTGGATCCACGTTCTCCAGTGTGACCTCCTTGTTTGGGATGCTTTTCTCTTTCCCGTCCTCGGTGAAGTAAATCTCTCTGAAGTAAGGGCTGCATGCTGCCATGATGAGTTTGTGACAGGGAAGACTCCTGTCCCCAATTTTCAGAATGCAGTCGATGAATTTGTTCTCTTTCAGGAGTTCCTTGAGGCCATCCTGAAGCAAGGTACTCTGAAAGAGCTTTAGGTCGTCCCTCATAGTCTCCGCTTCCATCTCGGACGAAGTGTGCCTAACAGTAGGGATGGTGCGACTGAGATCCTCCCGTCTCTTGCTCTGTTCGAATGATCACAGAGCACTGGTAGAAGTCGGTGCTGTTTAAGCCCACCGCTCTATATATAGCACCCATCGCAGACAGAAAGAATTCAGAGGGGCAGGGGCCAGATTAGAAAACAGTCACATTAGGCAGCTGTCGTAGATGGAAAGAAGCAACTGTGGACCTTGAGTGTGTCATGAGGTCACCAATGACTGGGCTATTCACGTTTGTTAACATTTGCAATTGTAAAATACGTAGTATAATATTTCTATAGTGAGATGCAAGTTTAGATCACCCAATAAGAAGAACAATTTAACCCCCTTATCTTGTGGATGGTGGGATTTCAATGTTATGCATAATGTATATCAAGTACAAGATGTAAAGGAGTGACTTTTTATGAGCCATGCATGCGTGTGTCATGGTCTCAAAGTACTTGGTTCACAGAGTTTTCCAAATACTCATGAGTCATTCGTGAACTTTATCCAGATGTCAAGCATTACATTTCCGTCCGAGCTTTACAGGTAAGGAAACTTTCCATAGCGCTAGAACTTGACAGGTCAGGGAAGAGCAGCTGCTGTTAATCTGTGCTGCACGGCTGTTTGTTAAATTCCTTCACCTCACTGACAAATCTGAAAATAGTCTGATGATGGGCATTGTTTCAAACGACTCACAGCTTAACACTCACGCAGCATGGCTTACTTCCGTCAGCTCTACTTAATGTGATAAATGTGAAAATAATCAATCGGAAAACAAAGATATTAGTAGTAGTACTAGCAGAAGTAATTCACTTTTTAAATTTCACTTTTATATTCATATTTATTTTTTATAGCTGGCTGTGAAGACAATGTTAAAGCATTTATTATTGCCTTAAACGGACATAATACAGATTTAGTATTATATATATATATATATATATACATACACACACCAGGGGTGTTTCTAGAATACTTGCTGTAATTGAGCACACAGCAATTAAAGGGGCGTAGCTGTACCCCTCTTCTTGAAAATCTGAGAAAAGGGTGTTAAACACTAATTAAATAAAGTGACTTAACCAAAGTGGTACATTAAGTGGGTCTGTTGACGCCCCTGATGTACATCAATTTGTGACTAATTTCATGTTAACTCTTTATAAATTAAACTATATTTAAATAATTAGTTTTACAAAGTCACCCCCCCTCATATATTTAACCCATGACTTCCCAAAGTCCTTGCAGTGTGAAGCCGTCTTTTAACTTCTCCACTGCTAAACCAAGCTCTTCAGAGAATACTGGCTCCCGGTCTTGTTGCTTTAAAAGAACAAGGCATTACAGAGAATTAAAACTATTGATACATAATAAAAACTAAAAATGTTTAAGAATGTTTTAGACAGTCAAATTGTCATTCTACCTTGTTTCCATCAGCAAAGTAGGCCTTGAAATGAAAGATAACATTTAATGTTAATAAACATGAATAATTAATATAAATCTAAAGTGAACGAACTAAAGTGTAAACATGCCTGGGCGTGAGAGACAGAAATCAGAGCTGATAAGCTTTTGAGATATCTGGATTAGACGTGCTGCTATTGTTTGTGTGTGTGTGTGTGTGTGTGTGTGTGTGTGTGTGTGTGTGTGAGTGAGAGAGAGAGAGCGCGAGAGCGAGAGCTTCCTGCTGACTCTGTTGTGTATAGGTGTAAAATGCTCACTGTGAAAGCATCAGTCTGTTCATCTGGCTCGATCTCCACATCGTCAGGAGGTTGCTCTACTGTTAGCTCCTCCAACGGCTGAGGCTAGGGTGACATCAGAGCTTTAGACATTTTAAAAACACTGCGCGCACACACATTATACGCCAAAAATAATGGTTTCAGTTTGTTTTTACATTTGATTTAATGTAAACTTCATACGAACAGTAACAGATTTATCGTTTAGTGTCCCGGCCCCCAAACTGTAGAATCTCTCTGTTTGTTTTTCCTTCCTCTCTCCCTTAAGGCTCCGGTTAAAACTTTCCATTTGTTCACAACATTTGCAAAGTTTGGATTTTCCATCTGTACGGGTTTTCTCCCCTTACTCTGGTTTCCTCTCACACTCTGAAGAGGTGTGTATGGTTTGTTTCTCTCTCTAAACCGAGTGTGTTTCGACTAGTTGTACCCTTGCTGTCATGGATGTAGTCATCTATGTGGGAACAAAGTTAAAAATTATAATAATTAAATTACTTTCTTCCTCCCTAACACCCCAGATCCATGATCCCCTTCACCAACGTATCTGACTGCTTTTTTCATATAAACCCCTTGCATGAAGTGTTTGTGTTAAAGATGTGCGTATATTATATCATATTATCCTTTTAATAGGGACTGTTTCATTATACTGCTCACAACAATTAGGGGGGGTATTTCATTTTGGGAACAGTATATATGCCCTACACATGCTTTTAGGGTTGTTTTTGTTCAATGTCTTTTTTTCTCTATTTGTTTAATTCCTCTCCAATCTCTGGCCCAGCCTGATATGAATCTTCTTTGGTCCAAAAGTCTGGGTCCGGATTCACAAAATTGTTATCTTTCAAATGAGAATATTTTCTTAACTCTTTTCTTATAAGTGATTCAAAGAAAAAAGTCCACAAAAGGCCCCGAACCTTTATTCCCTGTTTCTTGCACCTAGCTTTAGTTTTTTCCTCCATTATGCTTTCCTCTGAGGGTATTAAACGGAATAATGGAACGACAGTAAATACAATTTTAAATGTGTCTCATGCTATATATAGCGAGCTGTAAAAGATAAGAGAGCATTTTCATAACTGTTTATTTGAGAACTTCTTAAAATCGATTAGAGAACTGCATTTAGGAACATTCTTATGAGCTTCTTAGTGTTTGGCACGATGCCATTTGCAGATATTTTTCTTAAGACAACGTTCGTGAATTCGGCCCCAGATCTTTTCTCATTTTCATCTACTGAAATCTTGGTGCATCTCAACAAATTGTTCCACGCACCTTCTCCTCCATCTCGTACTCCACCCCAAATATGGGGTTTGCAGAGTAGACTTTGTGAAGGGAGTTTATTTCCTTCACTGCGTCCTGTAACTTGTCCATTGGATCGATCTTAAAACCCAGCACATATCCACCAGTCTGAAAGAACGGCCACACACCACGGAAGTAAATACGCAGCACCAGCAACATGGACACGTTCTCTTTACACACTGAACTGCTGAATTTTGTCAGACCCACCTGTTGAGAACTCTCGATCACAAGAGCGAGTCCAAACTTTGAATCTCTAATTCGTATTGAGCGCTTGGCAAAAGAAAGACAGAATAATTTGAAATATTCAGCTCTCACAAGTGCTATGTCATCAAATAGGCTACATAAGAAATGCTCGCTATGGACTTCGTTTACATGTATTTGTTGGTGTTGTGGAAGCTTGTCATTAGACAACAGCACACGCATTACCCATAAACATATAAGGGGGTTCGGGCGGCGCTGTGATCTCGATCAAACCCTGAGATAGATTGTTATCCCATCCAGGACACGATAACTCACATAAACCTAATAAAATACTTGCTTTATTACGTTTGGGGTGACTGTAGGTTGACACTCACTATCTGCAGGTAGGGAATGCTGACGTTGAAGCTTTCGTTCATGTTGGCGTGCCACACGATCCTTACGTTAGTGATGAAGAAAGTGCCCAGGTTGCCCTGAAACGCAGCAAATCAGGAAGAATCTAATCACCACCTTCAAGTGTTTAAGCCTCTGCCACCCTCGGCTCAGCTGTAAAGATATTGATCACCTGATCGCTGGATAAATTCCACACTCCGTTGATTTTGTCGTAAACCTGTTCGCGCGGCAGCAGTCTGAGCTGTTTGTTGTGAATTAAAGCCGCTCTTAACTTCAGGTCGCGGTACATTTTGGAGGTCTCGTAAGCTCTGAGCGAGAAAGAGAACTAGCCGTTGAAGCAGTGTGCACAGTAAGGTCAGCGTGACTTTGTACAGATATGTGAGAACAAATACCTGTGAACAGCAATGACCGATGTGAAAAGCCTCGGACTGCCCGGAATGACATTAGTGAAGATGAACTCAAATCTGGTGTTATTAGATTTAGTCAGGATGTACAGTGCTTCAGTCTGCCCTCGCAGTTTCTGCAAGAGATCATAAACCTCAGAATATATAAGACTCACTAAGGTCACGAAGGTGACTGATAATGTGAAGAGATTTGTTTTTACTGAATTTGCTGTTCTTGTGGTGATGTTGATGACAGAGTTGTATCCCACAGCTGGAGGCCAAAAAGGGGTAAAAACAAATTCCGGTTCAGGCAAAGCACCTTCTTTTGTACTGCAAGTTTGTAAACGTAATACTTACATAAATTAACCCTTGGCAGAGCGACAGAATGCCAGATGATTCTTAAATTGGTTACCAGGAGTCTTCCTTTAAAATGGCAAAAAAGTCAGGAGTCAGGAATTAAATGTTCTTTTTTTTCCAGATCTTTGAAGCATCTTTATGTTAAGCTTTAAGACATTACATTAATCCGCACCATATATAATTAGTAAGATGAAAACCTTGACGCCAACCTAAAATCAGCCTGTGCCATGGCGCTTGTGTGGCCATCCAGGATGTGTGTTTACCCTCAGCCTTGAATTCTGGGACAGGTCATAAACTGCCCACAACATAATATACTATGAGTTGTACTTCATGAAGTACTTTCAAGAACTGCTAGTTTCAGCTATTGTTACTCTGAAATAATCAAACCCACTACAACAGATATGGGTTCATAAAAGGGATCTCTGACAGAGCTGATCACTTAACTAATTACACTTTAATGAAGGATAAGAATGTTTTAGTTGGTTTGACAGATTACAATACTTTTTGTTATTTCTTGACTGTTATACTTGATGCCTATGTTTGACGCCTTCTTTTTTTCACTTAAAAATATCTGCTGTTTAACTCCCCACCAATAACTCATAGATAATGACGATAATTATTATTGTTAATGAAGAATAAAGTCAGCACCTCTGTCTCCATTATTTCCTTTTGTGTCTTCGATAGAATCCAGGCAGTCAATGAGGACTTCACCTGACCTGGTTTTCATCTGTCTGCAATAAAAAAAGATCAACAGCAGGGATTGGAAACATCGCAATTCCATTTTACATTTGCTTGCAGTTGATACCTATTGCCATTAGTGCCCTGTGCTGCTGGGTAAGCACCGGCTTTCTAGTCTCTGATCAGGATTAAGCAGATAAGAAAATGAATGGAAGGTTTACCATCCACGTACTGACAATGTGTTTAGAACGCTGCTGATATCAATAACCATCATTTGTTCAGTTTAGACACAAAAAAATCTCAAATTATGGCCCAAAGTCACTGACTGACATTGTGTGTGGAGAGATGGTATTATAAACGGCAAACCAGTACAAGCTGAAAGACAAACTTAACAGAAATCTGTACACTCACAAGAAATGAAACGAAATGAAATGGAAAATGGCCTAGGGAGTTCATCATTCTCTGTACACACTAACAGGTCGTAAAACGACTTATGTACTGCTGAGAAAAATACAAAATAACAACAGCAAGTATAAGTTACAGACAAACGAAAAAGCGCTGCTCGCTAAAAGTATGGGATTACTTCCAAATGAATATGAAGAGGATCTGACAAGAACTGCTGGATAATCTGATCCTGTCCAAGCCCCTTATTTTTGTGAGCAGTGTATATATTTATTATACACATTATATTGTAACCTACGCGTGTTTTTTTTTATAAATTTGTATTTGTTGCATAGCTGTGACTTGGCTAGATTTCAGTTCTACAGTTATATTTGATCAAATTTTCTTCGCAACGAAAAATACACACAGTTAATTTAACTTAAATCTAATATCGTGCATCACTGGGCTTTATCGTCCTGACGAGCTAGCATTAGCTTTAGCTAACTGTCTGCTTTGCTACGAGCTCTGGCTTTGCACGTTAACTTACTGTGCTGTGATATCAAATCTGACATCTCTGTCCTCCCAAAGCGCGTCCAACACACCCGCCATCACCCAAATCTACAAGCGTTACTTCCACCGATAACCACTGTATTTTATAAGAGGTTCCTGTTTGCTAACAAATCCTAGGATAAGCGGATTTATATACAGCGTCTTAGCGTAACCGTGGTAACAGTACAGTATGGCAAGCAGGACGGCTCAAACTGTTTTGTGCTCACGTACATGAGCCGAAAATACGAAATGCGACTGAGTATTTAAATAAACCTCTTTAAATCACGGCTCTTCTGATTAAGTTACGTGATGAAGGGTTATGTGTGGTATTCTGTTTTAAATATCTATTCTCATAATGCACGTGTTCATTTTATTTGATTACCTTTCGTATTCCATCCATATAATTTGTGATCTTGTGGTATATATTTCACTACTGTACTGAAAACAATATTTTTTCCCTACACATAGCAGATTTAGAACCCGATTTAAAGGTTAGATGCGCCGGTTCCTCACAGTGGTGAGTTAGGGTATTAGACCGCTGTGCCATCCGAGCACCCACTTTTATTTTAGAAAAAATATATCAGATATTTAAAATTATTCCAACAATTCAACTCATGTCCCTAAAGGGTTCCTGCCTCTGTCTCTTTATCACCCTGAATTGGATTAAGTGGCTATAAAAATGAATTAATACATGAATTTTTAAAATGTCATATATATATTTTTTGTTCTGTTATTTGTTATATATCTGTTTTGTCATGTTCAGATATTAAAGGCATTAAAGACTTTGCTACCCTGATGATCTGATGAATCACACAACCAATATGACTGAAAAAATGTAACCAAATATTTAGTTTATTTAAAAAAGTACAAAAGCATCAGTCAAACACATATCTGTTTCTAGAATAAATCACAGTTAAGCTTGTATAGGTGTAAATATAGGTGTCCCTACTCCTGCCCCAGAGTGACTCAAGGACTTCTAGAGAAACGCAGAAATGGGGGATCTCTTGGCAAAGCAAACACACATAGACAGCCAATGAAGGCCTGGGATGGAACCAAGAGACAGGAAAGACGTAGCCAGAACAGGGACTTAAGGCGATGAAGTGAGTCCACGGTCTCTGGCTGCCCAAGTGCGGCTACCATAAAGGAGTGAGTAGAGAGGCCCAGCATTGGGAACCAGTTCTCTATAGACTGAGCCACTCTGATTTGTATCCTGCCTCTGGTGAGGTTTGTCCATTAGTCTGTTCCATTTGGGGTCCCACTCAGGAGGAGTTTTACCCAACCTTGAATTCTCCAGAGTTCATTAAGTCGTGGGTGCTGGGTCAGTAGCCCCCACATGACAGCAGGCTTTTATAGGTTCATCATTTCCATCATCAAAATGCATCATTTTCCTAACAAATGTTTCTCTTGAATTCAAATTATGCACTGGGAATATCATCCTTGAATATGATCATGACCTGTAGCGTAAGCGTTTTAAACGAGATTCGGACTGTAGACTTGACAATAAAATGGTAATATTTATAAAAAGTAAATATAAAAATCAGAAATACAGATATATCACTGGGACAATCTTACTGAAACTCAGTGCAGAAACCCGGCTGGGTACAAAGACGATGATGATGAGGTATATAACAACATGTGAGCTGAACTAGTGCAGTACTACAGAGAACAGGCTAAGCTTCTTCGTAAGCACTGTTCTAGCACAGATCAGATCATCACAGTAGTCTTTCATTTACAAGTTTCTCTTCTTTAGATTAAAAACACTTTACAAGCTTGCGAGAGGAATTGTCTTGTTCTGAGAGCAGGATTAGGTCTAAATTTTGAAGCCACTGGTTGAATAAGGCGGATTTTAGTCCATTCTTTTTCTTCTCCTTGATGATTAGTTTGTATGTTAACCCACTGTGGAAGAAAAAGCAAAGATAGATCAGAAAAGAGTCACAATAAAATAAAGTTAAAGAACAAAGCCTTAAACATCTAAGTGTTTCTCTGCTTTAAATGGACCAGTAGATCTAAGCAGTATAAAACCAAAACATATCTTTATATTCACACAAATCTTGTAAAGGCTTATGAAGACATGACTCTTTAAAGCTAACAACGTTCCAACATGAAGACTGTCTTTCATAAAATCTTCTGTTGTTTATATATGGAGAATAATAGTGGACAGATAGGGAAGTTTATGTAAAGAAAAGCTTTTGTTTTGCAAATTAAATGTAGATGTAAGGTTTGTTGTTCCAGGACATCCCACAGGTCTGGCCAGGTCAACACTCTGAACTCTGTACAGTTTATCAGACTGTTATAAGGGCACATTATGGTGATTAAAAAGAGAACTGCTATTAGAGAATGTTCTTTGTTAGTTCAGATGACAGTGGATGTAATATTTGGGCTGATGGGTTCAGTTTCATATTTTAAACCTGATCTGGCTCATGGGGTCTGGTACTTATCCCCTGCAGAACATAGGGCCCCAACAGTCCAATACAGGGCTGAAACCCTAGGGGATAAACGACTTCCCCTAAAACACGCTGACTAACCAGGCTGGGAGGCACTGCCAGGATTCACACTCGGTTCCTACGGTGGTGGTTTAGGGTGCAAGGACCTTTTTTCCTGCGATGATGTAATTATGGGACACCCTGTATAACGATTCTAAATGCAATATAATCTCATGGTGACTAAACTGATTCTAGTGCCTGGTTTGAGCATAATAGTGTTTTACAGTTTACCTCTGGTGAGGACACAGGTTTTCTTGCATTCTTCCTCGGTGTCAAATCGGTTCTCGTTGCCCTCACATCCTCCGTACCAGAACTGGGCACAAGCGTTCGCCTGCTTGTCATAGTACCAGCAGATGATGTAGTCTCTGCAGGTTCCTTGGCTCAGATTGAGAAAGCAGCGAGGATCCAGAGGACCTGTTCAAACACACCCAATGAGAATAACATAGAGCAACAAGAGTTTAAACAGGACATCCAGTAGAGCGCAAAAGTCTTAAGCGTTCTATATTTTCAATGTATATTCTACTCATTCTTTAGTTATGGTTTTAGTGGTCACTGCACTTTGTAGTTCTACAATTACACACTGTTTCTCTATGTACTTTCTTCTTCCATTTTACACTGTGCTATAATGTTCAGGACCCCCACCGATAGTATTTGGGTGGTGGATCTTTCTCAGTGCTGTACTGATGCGGACCTGGTGGTGGTTTGTTAATGTGTGTTTTGGTAAAGCAGTGCTGCTGGAGTTATGAACACACCTCAGTGTTACAGCTGGACTGCAAATAGTCCAACAACCAAACATATCCAGCCACTAGCGTCTTGTAAGCAGCCTCCCGTGTCCTCTACAAGGTGAAGCTATATGAGAGATGTCTCTAATAAGGTGGACAGTGAGTAAACAGGGTTTTAAAACTCCAGCGAGACTGCTGTGTCTGATCCAGTCGTACCACACACTAACATACCACCTGCAGCTCGGTGTAGCCTCAGTGCTAAGAATGATCCACCAGCCAAATAGTATCAGATCTGCGCTGGATTAGATCGCTGTGTTGTTATTCGCTGTTATCATATCATCCCATGCTTACCTGAAACAACAGCAGGGCGAGGCGGTGGATTTACATTCACTGATGGAGATATGGAAGATCCAGATGAAACGGATGACGACGACGACGACGACGATGATGATGATGATGATGTCAAGACCTTTGTATGAGATGTTCTGCTGCCCTTATGCTCAGGCTGCACATTTGGGGCGGGTGTACTTTTAATCACATCAGTCTCTTGGTTGCCAGTTTGTACATGAGTTCTTGTATAATCTCGGACTAAGATGTCCTCCCCATCATAATCATCCTCCTCTCCATCAACCTACAAACATGAAAGAGATTAAAATCCTTTAAACCCACAGAAAGATCGAACCAGCTAAAATAGATCAAAATATGATTTTGCAGTACATTATATTCACCAATTATATCTCATTCTATAGTTTCTGGATCACCTGCAGTACAGACCTGATAAGGCAGAGAATTGGGGTTGATTGGTAAAGGTAAGGTACTGCTTGGAGTGTTAACCTTGATCCTGTCATTCTCTTCATGAAGCATTTTCCCATAACCATTATTGGCATCCAAATGGTTATCATAGCCATTTATCCTGGGTCCATTGGGTCCGTATCCACTGGGCCCGTATCCGTTGAGCCCGTTGACTCCATTAGTGATGCGGTTAAAGATGAGAGCTCCATTTTCGTCTTCACAAAACTGATTCACAAGCTTGGACTCCAGAGCTGTAGAGGAGATACTGTGTTTAAACATAAAGTACAGTCGCATTTGACTTCTTAGTCTCTTTAGCCAGTTAATCCTGGGATCGGGCACAAAATGATCGCTGTTTCTGTTAGGGCTGATCAAATATAAGAAGAGTGGAAGCTCAGGGATTGTAGACCGAAAAGTTATGTGTTCACACCTCAGCTCCACAAAGGTGCCACTGCTGAGCTTTAAGACTCCTAAACTGTAGATCTGGATAAAGGTGTCGTCGAAATGATTCAACACAAAGGGGTGATTCATGCTTCCAGTCATTTTAGAAAACAGTGGCTTAAGTGGTGCCCCCATCGCATGATAAACTAATGTCGTATCTAAGCCTGTGAGATTGGGTCAAAAAAGTTTATGTTGGTAAAAAATATTGTCACATCCCAATCACATGCACACAACTGGTCGTTGGAGTATGGTTCTGTGGCGGCTCAATGGTTAAGCCACGAGACTGTGGACCAGAAGGTCCCACTGTTTGGTCCTTAATACACAATTGCTCGGATTGTATTATTTGTAAGTTATTTGAAATGCTGTAAACGTAAAAGCAACACAGACAGGCCAGGAGTGGGCAGAGCCAGGATTTCAAACGTATTGCTGGCACAAGAAGGCTTACTGTAAAGGGGCACCACAAGAGGGCCTCGCTCAAAACGAGAGGAATACCACATCTCACCAGAGGAGGCACACAAACCAGAATGGGAACTTGTTCTATTTTTACACATAAATTGGAAATAATTTGCACACTATGCACACTATTATTACTCAAATTCATGCCCTAAGAAATGATAAGATGCACATTTTATAAGGTTTAAGATAACATGCAGTATTTTGCTGATAAAAAAAAATTTTTTTATATGGTTTATATGGTTAAGGGCTTGGGCTTTTATTATGTCAGTCACAATGACGCTGGGCCATTGAAAAGTGGCCAGTTTAACCTAACGCATGTCTGTGGGATGTGGGGGGTGGGAACTGGAGCACCCGGAGTAAATCCAATGTAAATACAAGACGAAAATACAAACTGCACACAATTGGAGTCTGAGGTCATGGGCGAACCGGGGATCTCTGGAGCTATGAGGCCACCATACCTCGTATTTATATAGTTTTAAGTTATCGTTCTGTCTCAGACTCACCGGGAAGGGTGTTGAAGTCATCAATGAGGTACATGTGTTCACTGTCTGGGTCTGAAGCGATGAGGTTGAGCTCTCTGAGAAACTCGGCCTGAGTCGGATCTGATATGTTTTGATATGTCTGATAAATTCCGATAGCGTACATCTCGATGTTTGCAGCGTGGGCTTCTCGCACAGCTATGTCCAGCTTCACAGGCTCTCTCTTATCTGTCTGGCCGTCTGTGATGACGATGGCGACCTTACGCACACCGTTACGAGCGCTGTAAAAAGCCTCCTGTGTGGTCTTGCGGATGGCGGTGCCCGTGTAGGTCCCCTCTCCCATGTAAGGGATCTTCCTGAGGGCCTCCTTGATGTCCTGTTTGGTCATGTAACGTGCCAGGTTGAACTCCAAGTGAACATCGAGGCTGTAGAGGACGAGGCCGACACGTGTGGCATTGCGGCCCACAGTTATACGGTCCACTAGGGCCATGACAAAGTCCTTAATGATCTCAAAGTTCTCTGGGCCGACACTCTCCGAGCTGTCGATCACAAACACCAGCTCCATCGGCCTCTCCTTACACTTGATGCCACATCCTAATGAAGACATAAGACTCACAGTTCAGTGCTGCTGTTCCATGAAACAAAATCTGTGACATTCTGTTTAAGAGGGGAGACACACCGCAAATTTCTTTAATGAGTTTAATGACGTCTTCTCTCTGGAAAGCAATGGTAGATGTTTTGAATGTGAAGCCAGTCGCCAATCTTTTTTTCACAAATTAATTTAGTAGCTAAATTCAGAAACTTACGGTGAGACCCATCTCGCCCTTCACTCCAGGTCTTCCCTATCAAGTACAGAACAGAAATGACCATAAGATCAACTCTAGACATGGTGCCAATCTATCAGAGACACCAATTAAGCTAACACACATGTCTTTGGACTGTGGCAGGAAACCGGAGTACCCGGAGTAAACTCATGCAGACACGGGGAGGACATGCAGATTCAACACAGAAAGGACCCATGACCATTCACAACAGGAGCAAGGTTACATCAGCACTAGCCAAACACTTTCATACTGGTCCAACGTCAAGATCAAACCGAGGATCTCTGGAGCTGTGAGACTAAGATACATACGTAACTTTTATATTTTAGTTTAGTTATTAAATGACTAAGTTAAATTCATACATACTAAACCAACTAAGAAGGACTGGTCCC
>JAYJMA010097138.1:0-21814 GCA_036873895.1 Parotocinclus cabessadecuia
ATTAGCCAGGACAATCTAAAATGCTTAATGTGACCGAAGCTACTTGGCTTAATGCACTCAAACAATGACCTCTTTTAATTACCACTATTTATAAGTAACCTATACTGCTAAAAAACTGAACCTATGATTCAACAGGAATGGAATCATTTCATGTTAAGCCTTTTATTTCCATTTAAACTTATTTCACTTATTCAATTCAATTTTATTTATATAGCGCTTTTTACGACGTAACATTGTCTCAACTTTAGAACATTAATCTACTTTAAGATTTACTTCTTCTAGGTTTTAATGGGAATAAAAAGTTTAACATAGTGATTACTTTTGAAGTTGAAACACAAAAATTACATTATTTATACCTAAACTTTTGGCATTTTTTTTACAATTATATGAATGTCATAGCAGACGCCGTTATCCAGAGCAACTTCCAATTCATGCACTCTTGCAATCCAAGCAATTGTGAGTTAAGGGCCTTGCTCAGGGACCCAACTGTGTCAGATGATTCACCATTTTGGAATTGCCAGTTGGAGTAGATAAGAGGAATCGGAACTGATAAACGATACACAAGGTGCAAATCCATCATAAACTCATACAAACAATCATATGCTAAGGGAACTTTTATAGACACAGATTAACTAACCTAAAGCATGTAAACTGGTTTCTTTTTGTTTGAAATTGTACAGAATTCAACTCGTAATGGGGTTTAAGTTGGAGGATTATATTTAATTAAAGACTATTTCAATTATAAATTTGCTGTGCACAGGTAGTCCCAGTTTAATGATGATATGTTCCAACAAATCTATCGTAAGCGGAATTAAACATGCTTAAAACCCTTACATTTACCTACAGTCGGCCAGAAGCATTAACGGTAAAAATGTTAGAATGGTGTCGAATAACTTCTGTTATGTTCTATATGTTTGTGTATTGTCAGATTCTTACCGTAAGCCAGATCACCGCAAAACAGGAACTACTTGTCTGCTAAATATAGAAAATCTCAAGTTGTTTTTCCAATAAAGAACACAACCAGCTCAGAGTTAAAGGTTTGACTTTAAATGCTTCTTCCACTGCACAGATTTGCATAATTGGTGGCAGGGTTAAGGAAGTGAATCAAAATTTAGAGCAATTAAATCAGTTTGTGTTTACATGGAAATGATGGCCTTGTTTGTGAGAATACAGTTGAAGCCTAATTGGGAGGTAGTCAGTCCCTTTATGAAACAGGTCTGAATTTTCAGTGTGTTTGACCCACTTTGCTTGCCTTTGAGAGCAGCAGCCTAATTATATCATTCTTATTGACAGCCTTATCACTGTATTATTGTTGCTCTTTAGAGTAGGACTGCTACCCTGTTTCTGTTGGATTATCCAGCCGTTATCTTCTGCTGTCTTCCCATGGGGTCACGGGCCAGCTGGTGCCCACCCAGAAACTCTAGGCGCAACAGCCCTAGATGGTGCACCAATCCATCGTTTGACACACACAGTCACACACTAAGGGCCACTTTTGGAGACACAAGTTAACCTAACACGCGTGTCTTTGGACTGTGGGAGGAAACCGAAGTACCTGAAGTAAAGCCATGCAGACACTGGGAGGACACGCAGACACCACACAGAGAGGACCCAGGTCAGTCCCTGGGATTGAACCTGAGACCTTCCTGGTGTGAGGCAGCGGTGCCTACCCATCGAGCCACTGTGCTACACCCATGTTGGATTGTGTTCCTGGAATACATTTACGTTGGATTGCTAGTGCTTTCAAGCTACTTAAATCACCTGAATAAATCTCACTTGTAATTAGGAGATGATATGCGTTTAGTAAATTAATTTGAATTTTAAATAGAATTACCGAGGGCTGGCTGAAGAACATTTTGGTTTTAAGAGAAGGCTTGATGAATTAGGATGAGGGCATTTACAGTCAGCTCCAGAATTATTGGCACCCTTTGTACAAGAGTTTCTTAAAAAGATATTTGTGGCCATTTTGGTTGATCTCCCAGTGAGACATTGAGACAAAACTAACCTTAATTGAAGGAAATTGCATTTTAAGGACCCCTTTATGAAATACTCATAGTAATTGTACATAGCTGGTAACTGCAGAAATATTACTTTTAGCCTAATGGCATGTAGCAGATGGCCCGTTTAAAATTTGTTTAAAGTCGCACTGGATAGGAACAGGTCCAAACTTGCTAATGGCATCAAACCTTTGATGGGTAACTGAACCATTTTCCAAGTTTGCTTGTGTTTAATGTGAACCGCACATTTTCTGTAAGGTTCAATTCTGGATTCTGACCAAGAAAACAAACACATGATGGACTAAAGACTATATTTAGTAGGTTTTGAACACCCAGACTTGTTAGTTTGTTAAAGGCTTATACTCAAGGCCTGCCTCAAAGGCCGAATATGGCCTGCTTGAGAGTGCTTGGACTTGAACCCAGGTAAAAATTAGGGAATATTTCAAAATGATATATCCCCTATTTTTTTTTTTTCTTTTCATTTTTCTAATTTCCAGTTTAAATCGTTTCAAATATTTTTATGTCCGTTTTACTCATCATCACTAGTCAAAAGGTCTCTAGTTGACTTTATAAGGCAATGAGTCAACTTCTGTTCATTACAGATAATAGCTGAGACTTTCAAGTAATTATAAAATAACCATTCTCACTACTGTTCTCAGTTCTAGCGTGAAGCGATTTGTCAGACCCATTATAGGGCTGAATAGAGCCATGTGATGTTGATTTGATCTTTGCAGCGTGTTTGCTCTGCGTTTCGGAGCGGGTATGTGTGGCAGGTTCACTGCAGACCGGTCAGTCTACTGCAGATGAGCACAGCTTGGCAACTCGGGGCTCATCCAGACTCTGTGAGGCTGCAGATGTTTGCCGATGCTTATTACATTGAAGTGCAGGTGCATGCTGTAACCTGGAGGGAGCATATTAGGGGACACGTGATTCGAACATTCTCCAAGAGAGTAGGGGATTAGAGCTGAAAGTGCTCTTTGTGCCTGAGAACACTGTACCTGTAGTTTATTTGGAGGAAAGGGATTGTGTTACTGCTGTACACTCTAAACATGTCTTTATATAGCAATGGACGTCTTGGCTGTGTACTGGAAAGATTACGCCGACAGTGATAGCAGTGTAAACATTTACCATGCATGCAAGGATAATGAAGCTTTCAATCAATGTAAGTGTTCACCAGAAGCTTGAACGGGAGGCTGGTCAGAGTATTGTCCTCTAGAGCAGAGTTTCCCCAAGTCCCCCAAAAGAATCCCCAAAGAATATCTAAGAAAAGCTACATCTTCTCATTTCTAGACATCCCCCAACCCCGCTTTTTTTATTTTGGCTCCTATTTTTTCAGGACGGCTTATCATTTAGCTAAAAATCAAAAACAAGATTTTTCAATATCTTTTAAGTAATTTTATAACCTTTTTTTGGTTTCCTGGGGAGATTACAATTTTATTGAAAGTAAAAATTTGATTTGAACAAACTCCGAGTACCTGAAAGCAGGCAAGGCCGAGAGCACTCCCTGTAATGTTTGGTGCCCACCTACCGTTACCCCAAGTGGTAAGCCATGCTTCTAGAGCTTTAATGACAGTAGTTACCCCCTACCCAGGCTTTGGATAGACTGGAATCTTATCCAGGGTGTGCTTACACCCAAGCACTGTGTTATTCAGGAATTGGCATCAGAAAACCTGTTATTTTGACCAAGACAAACTGAGGCTAAAAGGACAAATGTATCATTTTTTTGTGATGGGTTGAACATGTTTGTTGTGTTTATGTGTACAGTTGAAGGAGAATAGTGAATGTTCAGATAGGAGGTGCAATGTTCCATGATGTTGTGTTTGAACATTTCAAGCTCTTTTTTTTTTTTTCTTCTTCTTTTAATGGTGTCAGCATAATATTGTTTTGTTTGTCTTTTTGATTGGTCCCACTGGTTTGTTGTGTGTGTGTGTGTGTGTTGGGCTCAGCAAGTTATATCTAATGTTCTAGCTATTGTTTAAATACAGGTATATCAAGTTGATCAGTTCGATCAAACAACAGGGTCTTAATAATCTAATAAATTATAATTTAAAATAAAGATCTGTCTTTTAACAATGTCTTTGTGACCAATGAAAGACTAAAAATGGCAAAGATTTTCCTATGGCCATTGCTTATTCATGTACTAGCAGAGTATTATTGTTGTGTTGGGGTGTGCGTGTGTGTGTGTATGCGTGCGTTCGTCATTTACTTGAAAGGTGTAAATGCCATTTAATTTTGAAAGATCTCCTAATTTTTGTGGGCACTTTATTTACAGTACATTAGCCTAAAATACAATGATGTCCTGTCCAACAGAATGGAATGAGGACATTAAACGTTGCATACTTGTTAAGTCTCTTTGCTGTCCTCGAACTCTCTGCCTTATCATTAATCAATGAATAAATTAAAGGATTAGGCTACTTGCTGGTTGAAGGAAAATGGAGGGTTTAAGTCAAGTCAAGACTCCCCGTTCAGCACAGCATTTATGTATGCTATGCGAGTCAGATGCTTGCTTAGCAGTGAGTTTGACATCTCGGATTGATTCTTCTGATCATCGTTTATGGCCAAAGCTGGGGGTTAGAGCACTGAATTATAAAAAATACATAGAATGGGGCTGGAAGTTACAAATACAAATCGGTATGCAACGACGGAAAGAGAAACCTACTGTATTCGTAGTTCTTTGAGGGTAAACAAAGTTTTGAAACGAATCCATAAGAAATAAAATTCAGTTTTCTGCCCTAAGGACTGCTTGCACCATTTCACATACATAAAACATTAAGCAGTAATATTAAAATCTACCTTCATAAATCTTCATGCTAAACGTTGTATTTAATTCCACTGCGTGGCACTTGCAATGTAACACTACACTGAAGGCATTGTAATACAATACTCTTGACCTCACACTCTGCACATGCTCTGTAAGGCTTTTTACATCTAAGCACACGGCACATGGAAAGGCTCCACATTGCTTACTCTTTCAAAGGGGAGTGAAAGAAAATGACCTTGCATGCTCATACAGCAGTATTGCAGCCTTGTAACGTTCAGCCAGCCGATGTAAAAATGCGCTCCGTGCTGGGGAATAAGGAAGTCCCTCCTCACTTTATCATTTTCATGAGCAGCACTATGTCCATGGCAATTGATTTCAGGAATGGTTTTGATTCTGCAGTCAGGAATCGTTTGCATTCTGCAGTTGTGCGCTAAAAGACGCAGAAAACTATACTGTCGTTGGATTTAACGATCAGATTATTGACAGTCTTTTGAGTGCCTCACATCTGACTTGACATCTTGATGAGGTCTGTCATGCAGCTGTGATTGGACGTTTTGTAAGTCATAGATAATGGAGATATTTTCCCTGTCCCGGGGCATCACTGGGGATTTATGATTAGGGTGGCTAAACCTTGACTGGTGTTGAGGTTCAAGTAGGAGAATAAACAAAAAATGCTTTTTAAAAAGTCTGCATTATGAAACTGGTGTAAAATTTAAAAATATGCCATTTAGAATTGCCTCTTAGCAGCAAATTTCTATAGATCATGCTTTTCAAAGTTTCCATTAGGTCACTAATCGCCATCAGATCGCTTCTTCAGCCCAATCAAAACCAGTCTCTTTCATTTTTCCTTCCTCTCACTTTCTGGCTTTTCTAACAAGTATGTTTTTCCAACTGGCAATGAAACAACATATTCGAATGATTTATTTAAACTTCACAAATCCTCTCACCTGACTGGCTTTTGAATGAGCTTCTGCCTTTACAAAAACGTTTCATGTATCCGGCTACAGGCAAAATATTGAGGTATGATCAACTATGAACAAATATTACCTTAAGGTATCTGTAAAATATTAAAATCAAAGTCTTAATATCAAGAGAGAAGATGCCATCTATTCACATCTGCTTACTATAAACTCTTTAATTGGAACACTTTAATTTAAAACTCTTTAAGCAGAAGAACATCTTGGTCGTATAGACGGGTAAACATTGTCGTTTCAGGTTCTTGTGTTTTCATCAGGGCAGCTTTGAAGGTATAGCACGGTTAGTCAACTGGAGGTGGAGAGGGGTAATATTGGCCTCCGATGTGACGTGTGGCACGAGTAATGACATGACTGGATCTCATGATAGAAGAACAGGTACCGCAAGAACATTTTGGTGTGGAATGTTTGATGAAAAACAGGCATAGTACAATTTTGGAGTAATGGAGGATTTTTCAGTGCACGATCATGATTTGATGTTTTGTATCCTGAGGGTTCTCATGGTTCAGAGCTGTGACCTTGGCTGCGTTGTCCTAGAAATGCGTCTGTCTTGCTGCTCACGGCACCTGTCAGTCACATTAAGGTCTTTGCCATGGGCATCGGGTGGTCTGTCTCAACAACCCATCACTGACAGTCATTCCCTGCAATCATTACTGAATGCTTTTTCATTCAGGGTTCGAACTCTGGTTTTCAATGGATATTTGCTTTGAAAGATGCTAAGTCCTTATCACCCTGCAGGCGCTTTAGTAGCCAGAAAAGATAGCTCATGTTCTAAAGATGACTCGTTATTAGCACAGCACTGCATGTTTAAAAACGGGTGGTTTGACAATAGCTGTCTTCTTGCTGTCAGGACTAAAGTCTTCGACCACCATTAGATTCTATATATAATTGTTTTAGTGATGGTATTATGGCCATATATAATAAGTTCCCAGTCACTGTTTTTAGTTCAACCAGAAAGAAAAACATTGTGAGCCTGGAGTTCAGGTGGATGGATTTCTGAAAAAATGTGCAAAAAATCCAGCAAGTTTGGCGTGAAGAAGGCACTGCTGTCTGAAGAGTTCAGGTAAGAACTTATGATCAGTTAGTAATTTAGCAGATGCTATCTAAAGCAGCTTATGGACTGATGGGTGCAGTCTATGCAATTGCCTGTAGATCCTACAGTGACTTGATTGGCAGAACTGGGACATGAACCCTGGATCTTTTGCCAGTAGTCCTGTACCTTTATAACTGCACCATGTTGAGCAAACAGGAGATCCAGAGACCTTGCAATCAGAAGATCTTCATTAATGTGTGCATGGTGATTTAGAAGAGTCTAGTTTGTCTAAAAACACAACAAGATTTTCTCTGGTATAGAAAAAAAACCTGCCTCACTTATCACATCAATTTTGATAGAAACTAGTGCTTCCCCCAATCCAGTAGAGGATAAATCTGTTGTGATTTGTTCAGATGTGAGAACTGAGCAGCCATAATCATGCAGCTGTTCTGTAGTGGAAACGCAAAGAAAAAACACACACGTTGAATTTTAGTTTATGTTGTTTATATTGGTCAGGGAGAAGTGTGTTAGCTAATGAGATGAATTCCATCTGCAGTCCCTGGGTGGGTAAACACGCAACAAATACTATATACACATTACACAGTAAAACAAGAACCTACATTATTAACCTATGACCCACACTCACCTTAATATTCTTCTACTTCACTTCTACTTCAACCCAAACTGACCCAAATGTATATAAAACCCACACCCATTATTATCTACAGGGTGAGTCAAGAGTGACTGGGACACCCTTTTATTTCAGAAACAAAAGGGAAAATGATATGTCTGAATTCTCCAGCAAGTAATGGGTGAGGGGGCCCATCCATTAGGCTACGTTTGCAACATGGTCGCTATGTTGAAATTGGACCAAGAACAACTTTTTACAATGGGAAGGTGGTCATGTAGCATATCAAAAAAGAGAAGAAAGACCAAAAATTTCACTCAACACTATTGTAGCCAAAGTCTGAGAAACTGGACTGTGGATCGTTCGAGGAAAGCTACTGACAAAAATACCACAACAATGGTTTTGGCAGGCTTTGCGTTCTGCATCACAGACTTTTTGCAAAGTGTCCTGTGACTCACCCTATATACATAGTAAAGATAATTTAACAATAAATAGTCTGGTTACATTAATGCAAATATGATTTTTTTTTTCCCCCACACTAATTTTCAAATCCATTGGTATTGGGTTCCATTTCTCTAACTTTTTTATTGCTACTATTTTAAGCACATTTGTTTGTGTACAGAATGCCATAAACACCACATATAATGGTTAATAATTCAGAAATGAATAAATATATTCAATGACATTTTATTTTGTTTTGTGTTATGATTTCCAGTTTGTCCGAGGATCAGTATGATTTTTTTTTGGGGTGGGTGATAAATTGATTATTTAGCTTAACTAATTGACTTGAGTAATTTGTAAATAAAATAAGATGCAGTTGTTCATAAAATGCGGTATAAGATTTTTGTGTACACAGTTTTGAAGGATGCACAAATGCGGTCTAAATATTCGTGTCAAAATCCAGTAGAAACTATTGAGATCATTTGTTTGTCAATATCACACACCCCTAACTGTATTCTGTTTTGAATAGCATGCCTGTCACTCTAATCACCCCACTTGGTGTGTTTGATTTAATTAAATCATAACCTACTGTCCTAGAACTCCGAGATGACCTCCCTCTGTGTCTAGTTTATTCGTTCATCTTTTTTCCACTTCATCCTAGTGAGGGTCGTGAAAAACCCTGCGAAGCAAGTTACTAGTTGGGAGAACAGGGCACAAGGCAGGAACAACCCTAGAAAGGGTACCGATTAGCCTAACGCGCGTCTTTGGGGAAGCCCACGTGGACACAGGGAGGACATGCAGTCTCCACTCAGGCCAGATCAGAATCACATCGGGGCTGTATAAGCTGTGATGTGACTGTACTAATGCTGCACCACTGTTTTATTTTGACTTTAATTACTGTTTTAATTATATATGAAAAGGGTACCATTACATTAGCATTAAGTGTGATGCTCTTTCCTTATAACATGTTCTGTAAGGCTGTATGGACACAGTGAAGGTGCTAGGTAATATTTGGAAGTCTTTAACTTGCTAATATGTTGTTTGTATTGCAGTGCCGTTTGATGCAGTATACCCCAGTCAAACCAGTCAAATCTTTAACTGTATGTCCCTGAATGAAAGTCACAGTCACAAACTCAAATTCCGTGGTCGCAGCCTGCACAGCTAGCCTGACATCATCCAGCACTTGAACAGAACCATGCATGAAAGGCCTGGGAAAACTTTGTCAGATATGCTGTCCTAGATTGCCTTTTTGATTGATGCCATGTGGCCCAGACTATGTAAATAAGCTAGAGGTGTTTTCAGATCCTTTCCATTCTCCTGCGAGGTGTGATAAAAAAATGTTATCGAGGGTTTTGATAAATAATCGGAGTAGGAGTTGGCAGACATGAGAGGAAATCAAAAGCTTCCTTAGTACTTGATGGTAAGTAGGACGTAGGCAAATCCTGAGGCTTTGTCACCTGGTCCAGTTACTGTTACTGAGAGCCAGAGCCAACCTTTAGCCATTTAATTCACAGACAATTCACAGTGTTTAATCAACATCGTTGGTGCTTCAGATTATCATAAAATCAAGGGCAGGTATATAAAGTCAGTCCCAATGCCACACATGGCTGTAGTAACAAAAATGCAAATGTCCTGCACCTCTACGTGGGCACACGTAGAACAAGTGCTGAGTATATATGCAAGTTTAAATGATCGCCTTGCCCTTTACTGGAGGAGCGTTTATGTATTTTAGTGAATGCCTCTTCGGAACATTTCCCCTATGTCACTCTAATTTGAACTGGACACCGTTTTTTCAGTCGTTTCAGTGATAATCAGGCTCTATGTGGTCAGAATGAATGAGTGTGTTTACACGAGCTTAATTTGATCGGAGTCAGATTTCTGCAGTTATCTGATGACTCAAATAGCCATATAATAAGTTACTTATATAGCGCCTTTCACAGAACCCAAGGACACTTCAACATAGAACAACATAAATTCAATTCAATTAATACTCAACGTAAAAGAGACATAATTCAATAAAATTAGTCACGTAAGAGCAGCCACAGCAAAGGATCTTCCACCCATGTAGGAAAGTCTGAACCTAGGGACGGAGAGAAGGTTAGAATCAGCAGAACGCAGCGACCAGGTAGGAGTGTAGTGATGTACTAAATTGTGGAGATTGAGGGGAGCAAGACCATGCAGTGATTTAAATGTCAATATTAGAATTTTGTACTGGACGAGTTTGTGACCCGGGAGCCAGAACCGCTTGGGTTAGAACAGAAGTGACGTGTTAAATTGTTTGGTTTATGTAAGAGTTCTTGCGGCAGAGTTCTCAATGTACTGTAGAAATCAAATCGAATTAGAGGGAAGCATTTTGGCACGCACCAGAATCTCTGAAGCAGTGGGAGAAAGGAAGGGGCGCACCCGAGACTTGTTGGAAAGATGAAAGAAATCAGACTTAAAAAAGTTGACCTGTAGCCAGGAATTCAGGTGGGAAAGGAAATGAAGACGAGAATTTCATGCTGATAGACTCAAGTGCCATCAGCAAGGCTGTGAAAGCATGAAAGCATATTTAAGGCCATATTTACTTATGATGGAGCCCATGGGAAGAATTTAAGTCGTAAATAAAAGGGGACCAAGAACAGAGCCCTGTGGGACACCGTGTTCAGCAGTATCAGCTTCAGACGTAGCATTCCCAAGACGAATGAAAAAAGCGCCTGTTAGTCAAATAAAACTCAAACCATGTTAATACTTTCTGAATGTCCAATATCCGAAAGGCAAGAAACTAAAATTAATCGACAGTGTCACAGGCAGATACGAAATCTAGAAGAACCAAAATAGATGAACGACCGTGATCAGCTACAGAACGTAGATCATTGAGATCATAAAGGGGTGCTTCTTAGGACAGAAAACAGGATAGAAAAGTTTCAAAAATGCTGTTAGTGCTGAGAAAGACAAGTAGCTGGGAGGAACCAGAAATAACCTGGAAGATGTCAATTTCATCAACCAGGGAGAAAGAGGAAAGCCGAGTCGTTTAGTTGGCAGAGGAGGCGAGGCCACGACAGATCGAGAAAGCCTTATCAGTGGAAAAAAAGTGAAGGAAAGGTTCACAGAGATCGGTGGAAGCAAATACCTTGTTTGTATTAACAACAGAAAAAGTAAAAAACGGGAAACGGCATACTCTATTAGATAAGATTCTGGTCTGGAAATCGTATTAAGAAATCCAGTAGTGAGCTGGACTTTAATTCAGTAGTGAAATTCTACTTAAAAAAAAAATCATTTAACAGCAGTTCATCTTACGATGGGTACATCGAGGGTTTTGCAAAATAATCGGAGTAGGAGTTGGCAGACATGAGGGGAAATGAAATGCTTAGTGCTTGATGGTGATACTGCATGTTACTCTGTTCTGCGTTACTCTGTTCTGTCAGCCTGCGCATGCACCCAAATGTAACAGAGTATAGCACTCCCTCTGATGTGGTATCAGAATCAAACACCTTTGTCAGGTCTACTCATTCTAAGAGCTTCATTTGGTTTTCTTTCCTTTACCTGGTTCTCTTTTTTTTTTGGAACCATGGGAGTAAAAACGGCTACCGAACACATTTGGGGAGACTCTGAGGGAGTCGTTTAAACCTGGAGCTTATCTTATTATCTGATTACCCAACTGCATGTAAACTCATAGATCAGATTACTGACAAAATCGGAGTTTCTGAAGTTATGAAGCACATGTAAACAAACGTTCACAGTAAGAGAAACAAATGGACTACAGTCTGTAATGGTAGAACTACAAAATGTTTCTGTATGGTAAGTGAAACTGATAAAAGTGGATAATGAATGTATGAGGCATACCTAATAATAAAGCGATCACTTGTGTATACCATTACCATTATAAAGGATATCGACAGTTCTCACAGCACTTTTTTTTTTTGTATTCTGACACAATACTGTGCTATACACCAATTTTTTAGCGCTAGTGTAGAATATCAATACTATTAATGAATAAACATGGACATTATAGAATATAAGCAGCAGAATATATGGGTAGCCTAAGTAAGAGAGATTGTAGGACGAGCTGAAACTGAAAGAGTAAGACTTTTTTAAAAGCAGGACGTTTGTGTGGAAAATGTTCATTATAATTTTTCCACGAATGCATGTGCTTTATACACTTGAAGCGCATGTTTGATAGCTCTGATGCTATAAAGAAAAGAGCATTGATGAGGCTGTGTCACATTAGAGGAGCTCGGGGTAATATTTAATTTCAGTTTCCTTTCCCCATGGCTTGCCTCAAGACTTCTATAGTATTTTATATAAATCATGTCAATTAATCATACTGAAATGATGATAAATCTGTTTATCTAGAATTGCCTTGGGATGTATGAAAAACACAAGCTCCAGGTTTCAGAGTTACATCAACAGTTCACAGGCAGACTGTCAAGCCAGTGAGTGTCCAAACTACGGTCTACTAGCCACACACTTTTACATTAAAACATTTATATAAATGGAGCAGCTCGGTGGCTCGGTGGGTAGCACCGCTGTCCCGTGTTGAAGGATGGAGCGGCCTGGGTCCTTTCCATGCGGAGTCTGCATGTCCTCCCTGTGCCCGAGTTGGTTTACTCCGGGTACTCCGGTTTCCTCCCACAGACCAAAGTGACCCTTAGTGTGCGTGACTGTGTGTGTGTGTTACACAGCAAACAAAGTGCTTAACACTGATCTATGGAATTAGTCACTCTAATAAATGTCAGTCTGATAAGCGTCACGTAGTCCAATATGGAGTAGACTTCCAGTCTCAATGGAAACACAGAGTTTTCAAACAATGTCAAAAAGTGCATGGCAAAGATGGTGTTTTTGGTGCAGTACTATATTGGTACTACTTCATCAGTAGGCTAATCCACAGGCCTGGTTTCTCTGAATTTGGCTATAAGGCATGCAACAATGCTATGTGAAATTGGTGGTTTGGTTAACACTAGAGCGCCCGTAATAGAGACCGTAATTTCATTGTTTTGACATTTTAAGGAGCTTATTGCTTTGACGTTTAACATATTTTAGTCTGACGTTATGACATGACTATTACTAAAATGTCCAGAGCATTTATACCTTGAAATGCCATAGTGGCTCTACTGATTGTGAACATCATGAACTCGTCTCCCACTAGCTGCTTTTTCTGCTATTCCAGCGCATCAGTTGCTACCGTGACATATTACTGTTTACCTCCTAAAACATTTCGTAAAAGGTTCACACAGTTAGATGACGTCAAAAGACTAACATCAGCATGTTCTTTTTAAAGAGAACTGTCCTTGATTCCTATTCCACATTGAGTATATTTTGTTGCTTTTGTTATTTAACTAGCACTGAACAACAACAAATAAATTGACCTTATGTTTTAACGTTTTATGGCGTTTTACATGATACATTGATGCCAAAGTGTCTGTATTAATACTATATATTGTCTGTATTTAACTGTTATTAATAAGAACAAGTCAAAGTCAAATTTATTTATATAGTGCTTTTAACATTGGTGCATTGTCTCAAAGCAGCTTTACAATATTATATTCTCTTAAAAGGGCAATCCCAATTTGAGCAAGCCTAGGATGACAGTGGAAAGGAAAAACTCCCTGAATAAAGTAGGAAGAAACCTTGGTAGGACCAAGCATGCAAGTTCCAAATGATTAAAATAACCACCGTGAACAGTCTAGTACAGACTGTAGTCCTGGACTATTCTAGTGTTAAGTACACACATTTATAATAAGCATATTTTTCTTATATTGTGTTTTGAAAATCTACAGTGTATATTTTACGGTTTTCCCCCACATACTGCCAGTCTAAATGTTCTGTTCTGCTGATGAATGTCCGTTACTTAATTACTCTTGACAGATAACTCGTAGTCTTGATTTGAATCTTTGAACACGATTTGCATAAATGTGATTTCAGTTACACATAATGAATATAAAGCAGCAAATTGATTGTAAAGTGAGGAGAAAAAATTCTCATGTGGAAAAAGCAATCTATAATGTAAAGTCAAGAATTAAGATGCACATTTCGTACTATTCTGAGCTGCATGTCAACAATGTCAAAAGAAATTCTTTCTTTCAAAGATATCATTTCATGTTGTCAAGTGTCAAGCATGTTTAACTGAACTAGCTGATAATGCACTAGGTACAGTACAGTTTTAACTGGGAGTTGACTGTACTCGATACATGTGGATTTAATATGAAGTTTTGTTGTTGATTGTTTTTCTTTTTAAGATGTATTTGTTGTTTTGGGGCTTTTAATTTCAGGCTTTCCTCCATGGGTGGGATATCCTTTGCTGTGGCTGCTCCCACCCTCTGGAACTCTTCATTCGTATTTTAGGTCTGCTTCATCTATCAAAGAACTGAAATCTCTTCTTAAAACTTTTTCTATTTTTCTCCTCTATTTAATGTTTGATGTGGTTGATCTTGAACTGTGTCTCTCTTATGTTGTGTAAATTGTGTTAATTTTTTTAATATTTGTTGTAAGATGTCCTTGGGTTTGAGAAAGGCGCTATATAAATTAATTGTTATAATTATTATTATTATTATTAGTAGTAGTAGTAGTAGTAATTTTGTTCAACCTGCACAGTCTTGTTCTAGGTTGAAAAGTTGAATTTGTTTTTGCAAATCCAATGTAACAGCATATTTCTGAAAAGGTGCTCCCAGTGTTGCACACACCAGTTTTATTGGTTATATTTGCCGTTTGGGTGGCACGGTGGTGCAGTTGTTAGCACTGCAGCCTCACTCACAGCTCTGAGATCCCTGGTTCGATCCTGACCCAAGGCTTCACTTGTGTGGAGTTTAAATGTTCTATCTGTCTGGGTTTTCACCAGGTACTCTGGATTCCTCGCACATCCCAGAGACCCGTGTTAGGATACTTGGTGTTTCCAAAGCGCCCCTTACTTTATGAATGTGCAAGTGCCCTACAATAGATTGGCACCCTGTCTAGCTTTGTTCCTGCCTGGCACCCTGTGTCACCGGCTGGGCAGCAGCTCTCCCTTGACCCTGACTAGGATAAGTGCATAAGAAAGTGAATGAATGATATGTTCATATCATGTTTCACAATCCTTGCAATATTTCTTTGTCTCTTATAGAAATTTCATTTAGAAAATATAGCATTTGCGAATGGGTGCTAAAGAAGCGAGCAACACCCTACATCTACCTTTTAGCTCCACTTTTTGGCCAGTTAATCAGGTCCATATGAAATAGGTGAGAACTTTTCAACGGTTCAATTACTAACTGTAGTCTGTCTTTGCTATGCATAATTTATCAGCCCTTTCTCAAAGCTCTTTCTTGTCTATTCATAGAAGTACTGTAAGATCTCTGCTGAGCAAATATAGGGGTGGTGGACCATTCTCAGCATCCCAGTGGCACTGATGTACAGTATTGTGCAAATGTCGTAAGACACCATTAGATTAGATAAACCATTGTTGTGGCAGTCGTATAATGACCATATACTGTATAATATGCTTTTTAATTAGATTTTATTTATTGTATGCAACAATAATAAATGGGAAGAAAAAGAACCGTGGCCAGTATTTGGTGTGACCACCCTTTGAACAGTAGCAAAATTTGTTACATCAGGATGCCAAGTTGTCCGTGCTACGGTATGAAGAGACTCGATCAGGAAAGGTCTTTTGGAAGGGTTGCAGTCAAGAATCCACTTTTAGCAAGGAGAGCGGGCTGAAAAGGCTAAGATATTATCGAGTAACTAATCCAAGTTGGAAATGTTTGGATCTTATTGTTGACAATATGTTATGTATGGTAATTATACCACTGCTAAAACAACCAACCCAATGGTGGCCTAAAACTTTCGTGCAGTACCGCAGCACTGTACTGAAAATAACAAACACTGTGCTATATGTTAGATTCTTATTTATCACATTGAGACCGAAAGACTTGGAACGTACAGCTTTCATGCGCAATGTTTGTTAATCTTCTGCTCTTCAACAGTGTCAAACTCAAACTAGTGTTGTCAGGAGGTGAGAAAAAGCCCCGCAAAACTAATGCCCCTAGCAGTTTTGTACCTGAACTACACGCAATACAATTTAAGAAGTAAAGGCACTCAAGTGTACATGTGCCTCTCACTGGAGTGATTCTCTGGGGTACAAGTTTTATGCCTTTAGATTTAGCTCAACTTGGATTTGCTTTCCCAGAGGAAATATACATCCAAAGGTAAAAAGGGTAAAAAAGTTGAACCCTTGGGGGTGCCATTCCTGCAACGAGCTAAAGTACATTTTAAAATTGTTTCAGCCTTCCATGGCTGGGTCGAGGCTTTGCTGGGAAGTGTCCATCACCAATTTCTGGTCCACTCTCTGGTGATCCTATGTTGGCCTATGTGGTGGCTAGTGTGATTCTGTCACATCCTGTACTTATTACGTGCCAAGATTGCATGATGGGTTATACACCTGAATCAGGGGCAGGGGAGGCAGAATAGTCCTGCTATGAAGAGAGTTTAGGGTACATGCTCGCCTGGGCCCTTTGAAATTCAGGGTAGGATCATGGCAGTGAAACCATTACTAGGATAAGAATGAGGAAATTCTTAAACTATCTTTCTAGTTTATAACGTGCTTGTGGATTTTGAATTGTGCTGTGATTCGATTGTTTCTCAGTATTATTGGATATACAGTATTCTCTTTATCCAGAAGACTGGCTATTGACAATGTAGCAACTGTTGTTCGACCAGCATGTTAGACATGTTTAATGACCCTGAAAAAGATGCTGACCATAAGCAGTCAACCAGCCAGCCAGCCTTCACTGGACCCATTAAGAGCTTTTCATGTATTCTTGCTTTATTCCTACCTTCCTGCACACCCACCCATGCACCCTGCTCTGAACTTTAGCGAGTGGTAATCAACCCCTGAAATATCCTCTGGGAAATTCTCCTCTGCCTTTGGTGGCCATTTTGCTCCCAGATAATGAGAGAGTGGGTCAGTCTGTTGACCCTTTCTGATAAAGTGACTTTTGCGGCCAACTGTAATGTGTTCCTGCTCCAAACGGGCACTGACGACCAGATTGTGAATGGACTTTGCTGACGTTGAGTCAGTGTTCATCATGCCATCGTTAAGACTTGAGGAAGATATGAGATTTTTTTTTTATACCTGCATGAAGTTTTTAACTCTGGTAGAAAACCAGTTATTGAGTCTATTAAATCCTGAGGTTTCCCATTATCTGATTACTCATGTGCATTTGAATTTGTTTACTGGATTACTGACAATCTGATTTTCTACAATTAACATATTACAAAGTGCATGTAAACACACTCCTTAGCAATCGCACACATTGTAGAACCAAAATATAATATTGCACAAGGGAATATAAACATAAATAAAAACACCTTGGAGGCTGCACACAACCAAAAGGGAATGAGTCCAGTTGTAAAAAACAATGTTACATTTTAAACACCTTAACCTTATTGCCATGCCTAAAAGTGTACACGAATCGTAATGTAATTCCTATTTATGAAAGCAAGTAGTCAATATTCATGAAAATAAATTACAGGAACAAAAAAAATGCAGGCACAAAACATCAAGCTATGACATAAATAATATTTATGGCAGTAAAAATGCACATCCTGAATAGTTTTAATGTGACCAGCTGTGTACCTCCACAATGCCTAGAGTTAAAGATGATTGTTTTTATCATTATTATTTCCTAATATAATATGTTTTATTTAAGACCTTGGTTGTTCAAGTGAACGCTAATCAGATGGATGTGAAGTTGCTGTAAGAACGGTACTGTTTTCTTCTTCTTCAGGATGAATCTTTAGTCCATGTCCCATCAAATTTAGATCTGCATAATAGCTAACAGGTTGGACTTATCTTTATTATGGCTTCAGTCACACCAATTAGTCTTTCTCGTCTTATCTACAAATTAAACCTCTAGGCCTTGTTGCACGTATCAATCTCATTTATCTCAGGTCAGTTATAGGGTGGGTAAGGGGGAAATGGGATTTGGAATACTTTGCAGAACTAAGTATTACCAAAGTTTGTGCACACTAAAAAGTATTTAGTATGGAAATTCTTTTCTCTTTGCTACTCCAGCAGCTTTCAATCTCCTTCGAAGTTTTCTGCTACATTTTGAAACATGACAGAGTGGTGGGAAACTGATTTTGCGTAATATGAACCTTACATTTGGCGTTCCAATTGATGTCAAAGGTGTCTAATGGAGTCCAGTCCAAGGCTTAGTACAAGCCCTCTTGAGTAAGATGGAACTCCATCAAGAATGGGCAAAAATTTGAATATGTTTAATTTTCCTTTGCCAGCATTCCCCACCACGTGCTGGAACTCTCTGCTGAGGTAAGCACCACCATTGTCAGCCAATGGGGTAACTATTGCAACAGTTGGGATGATCTTTTTGACCTTCCTCCTTCAGATAAAGCCAATTGTGTCTGTGGAGCACCTTATGGGACTCTCAATCAGGTCTTCTTAGTGATAGGGTAGGCTATTTAACTGCCAACAGATGGTCCAAACCATTTCTTAATGGGGTTTATTTCAGGAGGGTTGGTGAACTGCCTAATTTTGGAGGTGAAAACCTATCACAGAGGAGTTCAGCTCAACCTATTTTGCTGCATCTGTTTGTATATACCCATATAGCATAGATAACTAATAAGGAGTGTCTACATAGTTTTTTTTTTTTTTCCATATACTGTACAAGCAAAAATCGAGGAAGTGTTTTGAAAGGTCAATCATCAGTGGGTCCATTTAGTGAAATGTATTCAAATAACAACGCTTTACAATTAAAATTACAGTTAAATCCCAGGAATCCAAAGCAGTCATCAATCTATTTCTTGGCATTCAGCATAAAGTCGTTGTTTTTCTTCATTGTTTTGCCACGGCCTACCATTTCACTGAACTATAGCAAAACGCAAGCGTAGCATTCTGAACATTAGATGGTACAGCACCGGCATCTGCAAAAGGAGATACCATTTATCTGTGCTCGTCGTAAACGTTATTATTCTATTCTTTTTCTTACTTTTTACCACCTCTGGAAGAAACAAATGATTTAAAGTGGTGACATTGGTGAGGAACAGTGAAGCTGTTAATTTCCTTTCACATTACATAATTAGTGCATATTTTTTAATTAGAGCCACGTCTAAATGTGGCGAGAATGGAGCGAACAGATAAGGACGTGAAACACGGCACTATCATGGGAGTGATCACAAAAATTAATGTAATAAATAGGTAATAAATAATAAATTTACCGAGCTCTGCAGGTAGCTACAGATTTAAAAAAAAAAAGGAGAGCGGAACTAATTGTTGGTGTGTTCAGTTTTATTGTACAAAATTGTGGAAGTGCGTTCAGCATACTGGAACCATGCACTGGTTGGCACATTTTGTATCAATAATTGCCTTTTGACAATCAAAATCAGTTCCTTTTTTCAACATGGATAAGCCTCCCCGTTCAATATTACCAATCCTTATGTTAGCTAATGGTCCTGCCAGTTCTACCATGACGTTCCTGACGGTGTTTGCTGTGAATTTGAGAGATTCGAGGGTGGCTTTTATTCGCAGTCCCAGCGTTTCTTTGAAATATAGTTGCAGTTATTGGTTTTCTTAGTAGAAGGGATGTTCACCATCCCCTCTTATGGCAGTTTTTGGAGTAATTCAACAGGAGCTTGGTATAAGGTGTTCAGCCAAAGGAGTCGAACCTTTGCAACCTTATTTGGTTTGGTGCTAATTAAATGGAAAGATGACGGACCGGAGTCCTTTAGGAATTGGATGAATGATCTTATTTGTCATCGCGCACTGGAAAAAAATCCATTATTTTACACGAGGTAGCGTGTTTAAAATTATGGCATCTGGCAACCCGTTCATACATCCATACGACTTGAATTTAGTTCCCTCTCTCCTATAACTGTTTTATAATAATTCTAATACCAGTTTATTGTAATAGTAGTATAAACATTGTGTCATAATAGTCATTTTCTGTTTGTTGATTGATAGGTCTCAACAGTGTGGTATGGGTTAGGTGTGGTGTTGTGCCCAGGGGTTGTTTTTCTGCATTGTGTGTTTGTTTCTAAGATTAAAAAAAAAAAGGAATGGACATCATCCGCCGACTAATGGAGAGCACTTACCGAAGAGCAGACTGGCTGCTAATCTTCCTCAAATAGTAGGAGCGCGTGCTGCGTTTGGATCTTTGAGCCTTTGATCTTTCGAGTTCACGTTCTGACGTCCCCCGTTTCACATGACCTTTGTTAAGAATGTAATATACTGAAAACTTTTGGACAGGATTAACATATTGCAGGGCATCACATACATAAATAATGGAGCTGAGAAGTCATTATCCATCATATGTGGCTTAAAATAGGAGACCACTCTTTTATTAATTGCAGCTTAAGCATGCGTCATAAATGAAATACGACTGTCTTTTGAAATATAGCCCTTTTATGTAACTATATGTGCTGCAGTTCAGAGCACACACCAACAGGCAGGTGTTCTTATGAGAGGTAGATCGAGATACAGTGGGTATATTTGGTCGCGTTTAACGTCCACCAAAAAGGCCATACGCTACTTTCACCTTTTACAACAAACGAACGGAAAAAAGTCAGTACAGTCATATTTTTTGAATTGCAAAGTATGTGAGAAGGTTACAGGAGCTGTGATGCACGACACATTTGTTCTTGGTACTTTGATTCTGAACCAAGGCTGTAATAGCATAAGAAAGATGCATGTTGGTACAGCAGATCCTCTGAGGAGAGTCACAGTGGCTCGGTAGGTCGCACAGTACTAAAGTCCTGGGTCCAGAGTCTGGATGTCCTCCCTATGTCTGTGGGGGTTTACTCCAGGTACACTGGTTTCCTCCCACAGTCCAAAGACATGCATGTTCGGTTAATTGACTGCACTAAATTGCCATTGACTTGAGTGTATTTATTTGGCTAGTCTTGAGATAACCTTGTGTATAGATGTAACCTCAGAAATAGTGGTGAGGAAAAGGTCAATTTTATTTCAGATTGCTGTACAGAACTACACACAACCACCACAACACGCCACACAAATTCACTAAAGGTACTACATTTCATATAATTTTTTTTTTTTTTTTTTTGCGATATTTCATTAACACATATTTAAAGGAACATCAGCCACCACGGAAGGTGTGAAAGTTCAATTCAAATGTATTTATATAGCATATCGGCTATGTGCACGATAGAACAAAATTAGAAATGGGTCACATTTAAGGCAAGGGGAAAAAAGCCCATTAGGTCCACTTCAGCCAGGCAGTGTGAACGTAGCCAACAACTCTCCAACTGGTCTTTTATCTATTGTCTTTTTCACTAGCTGAGTAAGGTTTAAATTACTGCCTCCTCTCATGTCTTTTTGTTCGTGTGTTTCAGTGTGATTGATTTCGTAACGGTGCCACGTACATTCCGCTTTTATGTAATTAGCATATAAATGTTGCACTCAGAACTACTACAAAATCCATCTTTTTGTTTGCACAGTGCCATAATGAAGTGGATATTTTAGCTCGTACTCAAGTCATGTGCTTATGTGCAAAATCCTAACCTAACAATCTTAGATGTGTATATATGTGACTGGTCTTGAGATGCAATCTCGGATGCAACCTCGCGCATGGCGCCGAAATGGCCACTGATGGCCATCGGGAGGTTAAGCAGCAGATCCTGTTCCAGGAGTCAGCTCCAGGAAAATGTTGCAGTGTCTCAGAAATCAAGGTGGGAGAAAGGTCAATTTTATTTTGTATTGTTGAGCAGAACTACAGGACTCGCCACGCAAATTCACTGCAAGTACTACATTACATTTACATTACATTCATTACATTACATTTTGTATTGACAACGGACATCTGAAAGCAGATTATCAGAATCCCCAGAATCGAAAATGTGTGTGTGTGTGTGTGTGTGTGTGTGTGTGTGTGTGTGTGTGTATATGTGTGTGTGTGTGTGTGTATGTGTATGTGTATGTGTATGTGTGTGTGTATGTGTGTGTGTGTGTGTGTGTGTGTGTGTGTGTGTGTGTGTGTGTGTGTGTGTGTGTGTGTGTGT
>JAYJMA010097191.1:0-21796 GCA_036873895.1 Parotocinclus cabessadecuia
AGTGGCGACTTGTGGCTTCTTTTTTGTAGTAAATGGAAATGTTAGGCAAAGACCTGTAGGTGGCAGTAGAGGGCTGGTGAGAAACTCGGGAGTTTCTTCACGGATATTACATACTGTACACGTTCTTTGGTCCGATTAAGTGGAATTTTGGTCCAAATAAGCGAATAACATTACACGCATATAATAGGATTTGTTTCAGGAATTTAGGATTTGGTCCGAATAAACGGCTGCTCCCATTAACCGGAATCCACTGTACTTTAAACCAGAAAAAATATTGCCTAATTATTTTTATCGATTAACAAGCTTCCCGATAATCAAGATGATTAGTCAATTAGCACAGTGAGGTTTAGTATTAAAAGTGTTAAACGAGTGTTTAAAGGCATCATACTATCTGTAGGAATTACTTGGTATGAGTTGTCAGCAATAACATCACGGCTGCGGTTATCTACGGCACTCGCCCTGGTTTTCTTGATTTTTGTCAGTGTTAAAGCATATTCAGTATGAAACTCAGGGGTTCTTTGATTTATTAAGAGCTTGTACAAAAACAAGAGGACACGAGATTTTGTGCGTTATCGTGAACAGCATCGGTAAGGCGAGTGCCGTAGATAACCGCAGCCGTTATGTCGTTCACGATAAAACACGTATCGCGTTCTTCTGGTTTTACAGAAGTTTTAAATGCATCAAAGATGTTCTGAATTTCATCCTGAATATGCCTTAATGCTGGCAGGATCAGCCACCAAATAGTAGGTCCACAAAATGAGTCACTACTAGCTACATCGGTACCAATTTCCTACTCTGCCTTAAATATGGCACCCTAAAACGTTAGATCGGAATACAAAGGTGCACAAAGAGTAAACGTGAGAATTGTTTAGGAATTCAACGATATAAGTTATTATGCAGTGCACAAAGCTGGACGTGATACGGTCGCTACTAAGTTCATAGTGACGATATCTTCTCAGTCTCCGTCGTCCATTTTCTGGCTTTTCTCCAATGAAGGCTGTCCGTTTGTAAATTCTAACTTCAGGATTGCCCCCGGTTTAACGTTCAGACAGGCAGTAAGCGGCGGTTTGGCCAGTGCAGCAGTAATTCATCCCAGGTACTTTTATTACAGAGTAGCTCTGTGATCCTGTTCCACGTTAACCTACTGAACTGCTAAGGATAAAGAAAACAACCCATTTAAAGCACCCAGGCTTCCCGAGCAGTAAACAAACACGTGATAAGATAAAGAAAAGCTCCGAGTCAGATTGGGACGACGTTAGCGGTTCGGATACAGCACCGAGGGAAGGAATGCTCGAACCCCGCGTGTACGGAATGCCTCCCTGTAACCCTGTGTAAGCAAGTAGAGCCTGACAAACACTGGCCTAAATCAATCTTGTCAGGCGACGCTCTTGTTAGCGCCTCTTCAGTCAGACCCTTAGGACCCTCTGTCACATTTCTCAAGCTCATTCAGGCCTGGTGATAAGCAGAACCATGTCCAAACATCTGGGGATCGAAGCTATATTTGATTTGGACTGTGTTTTAGAATCGCTGGTGTACGGGCGGTCAAAAGCTTTACCTCTTCTAGTCCCGTGGATAAACAATGCTTGTGTAGCTACAAAAATGAAGAATTCATTACAGTTATGTCATTAATGTAGGTCAGTGCATTTGGTTTTCGAGACAAATCACTTTTTAAAGGAACCACATGACCTAACATGAATTTGGAACGTGGGCGACACCCAGAGTACCCACAGTAAACTCATACAGACACGGAGAGAACATGCAAACTCCACACAAGTACAAGACTCCATGGTTTGCATCCAACCAGGGTCACGCTGGTCCCTTTCTGACTGGATAGACTGGCCATGTCTGACATACAGCACAGTGCAAAAGTCTTAGGCCACCGTTCGATTCGCTATCACCGTTTAAGCAACGTTCGAATGACTACGTATAACGAGTGTCTTTATTAATACAACCAGAACATACAGGACGTTTGTACACAGGATTAAAAACTGAAAAATACCCTAAAACAACCAGAATAAGCTTCTATAGGCTACAGTATAAAGCATTTAGTGTTTCCTCTTCTTACACTTGAGCAATAGCAGCATCTGGCAGCGTCATCCGGATGCCAAGTTCACCCTTTTTGGCCTACTTTGATCAGGAATGCTCTTTTTTGAAAGGCTAGCGGCCCTTTTTCAGAAGGAGAACAGGGTGAAATGGCTGAGATCATGCTAAAGCTCACCAAGATTTGGAATGAAGATCAGTGGAAAAAGTGTCTTCATATGTTGTCATTGCTAAAACAACAAATCTAAGGGTGGCCTAAGACTTTTGCATGTGTACGTACGAGAGGCAAGTCAGGGATCATCCCTGCCCCAAAGTAAAAGGAGCTACAGGGTAGGGTCTGATTTTAATACTGTATACATGTCCTGGATTTTGGTTTTATTCGAATAAATAATTTGATATGGTCATTCTACTCATTATTTTATAAGAGTTTTGCTCAATACTGTAGTTTTTGGGTGTCTATATAACAGCGCAGGAGGTCCCACGTGAGTCCCTGACACCCTGTCGATGTTTTTCGGGTTTGTAAACATGACCACCAGTTACTTGTTCCCTGTTCTCAGCGTCCTAAGCCTCGTTTCATGTTGCTTTCGGGATGAAACGTCATGGCGTCTTAAGCTATTTTTAGTGTTCTAGCCAAATTCGGAGAAGCGATCATTATCCACCCAGGTCAAACCGGGTGTCAGATGAAACGTGACGGCTGCAGGGGAACGAAAAGGCGGGTGATGTTTGAAGAGAGGATTACCTGACCTGCCAATGACTTCACGCAATCAGAGCGGCCCTTTCACCCAGATCTGCTCTGATTAGGGAGATAATGTGATTAGTAATGGGCAGATAAGTAAACACATGGCTAGTTAATGGCCTAGCGGGGGCCTAATTTAGTCCAGTCGCTGCGGTGTATGTACAGAGCAAAGATTAGGGCATTTTATCAGGAAAAGGGAACCCAAAAAAGAGAAAAGGACACGATGGGGGACGGGCTGATGCTCAAAACTGAGGAAAGCGTAGGAAAAGGGAACCTGTGCAGATGGACTGCTTTGATGGAGATTAGCAGAAGAAGCGATCCCTTATGTGCTCGGGAGAGTGTGAGGCAGTTTTGGAAACTTTTGGTCCGTGTGTTCGATGGTACAACTTCATTTTTGTGCCTTTAGTGTTTATGGAAGTTTCTTGGGTGAATACAGCCTATTTACATTTACAGGCTTATGTGTGCGCTCATACAAGTGACCGTTTTGTGTGTGTGTGTGTGTGTGTGTTTCACAGTCGGCTGGCCTACAGGAAGTGTGTGAGTGAAAGCAGAGACAGGGCTAATAGGGCAATGCATAACAAGGGCTCCATTTCACAGCCCAGTCCTGTGTGATTGCTTTACAAGGGTCCGAGTGCAGAGAGGTGAGGGAAAGTGATCTGGCCCCTCTCGCTCTCGAGCTTCGATTTCTCGTTCAAGCACTCCCCTCACACACACCCCCCCAGCCCCCAAACTCTCTCCTCTTTTTCACCATGCAAAAACAAGGTTCATTATTTGTCAAAAACAAACATGTACTTGACCTTTATTAATCTCCCATAAACACTTTACCCCAGAAACAATGGCCACAAGGCCACACTGTACCGCACATGGGGTGGCCGTTCACCACAGGGCATTACGAATCACGTCTTGTGCCGATGTAATGCCAGTCTAGGGTACAGATTTGGGAGGAAACGAGCAGATGTGGGAACGAGTCACAAGGCTTACATGGCTTAAAAAGTAAAAAGTAAGTCTCTCAAATCTGGCCGAGTATCACGTCTTAATCTTCAAGCACTGCTCAAGTTACCAAATGCCAAACTAAACAGGCTACCGAACTGAGTGTTTATGACCGGAAACTATCGTAACTTCAGAGTAGGGAAGGGGAATTCATCGAAAAAAGAATCAAAACATTCACGTTCCAACGTGATCTTGCCCATGTCCGTCGTTTCTATTGCTGTCTGTCTTTATTTCGCTAGCGCTTTTGTTAAATCTCTTTCCCACTGTGTGTTCCCAAATGCTACATAATACGAAAAAAGATTCAAGAAGATAAAAAGACTAAACAGTTGCCCCATCCTACCAAATACCAAAATCAAATATGAATAAATAACAATAAATAAATTGCTCACAAACATTAGGGCGTACTTGAAATATAAAAAAATGAAATGAATCGCTTTTTGAGAGCAGTGTAGTTCAGTGTAGTGTGAGTTTCGTTCAGTTATTTTAAAATCACAGCGATAGGCACGCTTTTATTAGAGAAAAATATCCCAGCTTTACTACTTTTAATAGTTTTGATTTACATTACAGCATTTAGCAGACGCCCTTAGCCAGAGTAATAGAGTCTTACAATTCAAGCAACAGTGGGTTAAGGGCCTTGCTTAAGGACCCAACTGTGGCAGCTTGGCAGAGGTGGGATTTAAACCCTGGACCATCAGGTCCAGAGTCCAGTACCTTGACCGCTGGGCTACCGCAGTCCTCATCCTCACCTGATGAGCTATCGATGGCGTTTTAATGAGTGGCACATCATCATTATTCCCACACTACAATGACCTAATGGACTAACCTTTTGACCATATCTAATCTTGTGCACTAGTACTAGAAACCAACGTACGACCCGGGCACCTCAGGGGTCATACAGTCAACAGCGACACCAAAGATGCAAAAGAAATTTTAGGAGCTGTCTGAGCAGCGTAAATCTAGGGTAGCTGAAATGAAGCCTGTTTGCTCATCGGGTCGGTGGGTCCAAATGCAGTGGGGTCACAGTGTGGACCAATTTCTGGAATGTCAGCAAACCATGGACTGACCCTGCACTCCTCCATCTCGTGTACCAGAGCAAGCTGAGCTGCAGGTTAGAGGTCACAAAGACGGACGGTAATTGAGTCTGATTTGTGGGCGTGTCCAGTGGATTCCAACCAATTAGCGAGTGAACCGAACGCTCTTTCTGCCAGGTCATCTTCCATATGCTTCTCATAGTGATGATGTAACTAAACCAGTCTTAAACTCGAGGTCATGAAAGCAATTTTGTGTCGTCCTGGATTGGATCTGGATGTTTCAGGGTCTTGAAACACACATACACACACACACACACACACTAAGAGCCACTTTAGAGATACCAATTAACCTGACACTCATGTCTGGAAACTGTGGGACTGTGGGAGGAAACCGGAGTACCCGGAGTAAACCCACACAAACACAGGGAGGGCATGCAGACTCCACGCAGAAAGGACCCAGGCTGCTCCACCCTGGGATTGAACCCAGAACCTTCTTACTGTGAGACAGTGGAGCTACCCCACTGGACCGCCCCTCCTGAGCGTGGTGAATGTTTTGGGGGTTTTTTGTGGGTGGAACAGGGTCAAATGGTCGACAAAACCTAATTAAATTCGGAGGTTCCAGTGTACATTAAACTCGGTTTATGATATTCCTGACCTCTGATGGATTATCATTAAATGGGGATTTATTAATTTATTGATATAAAATGGATACTATACTATACTAAACTATATTATACTATACGGAACGAAATATAATATCAGAGGGATTCTGATTTGCTCGACTTCACTCTGTGTGTGTTGCCTCTTTTCTTTCATTCTCTTCCGAACTGAGATCTGTCTTTATGAATCGAAAGCACAGTCCTCCAGAGAGAGCCCTCAGCGCAGCTGCTGGTTGCAAACACACAAATTCGAATACTTGTGGCTGCGTATTTACGGTTTTGCCATTTAGCTTTGCGTGTTGTTTTCACACACAATTAAAGTTCCATTCGGTGCCTCGGCTCGGACCAGACGCCACCCGACAGACTGACGTTTTACGTCCGAGATCTTGTCGATCCGTTTCAGGACTTTGATGGAAGCCTGAGCGAACGGCTAGGAAAACGTCACTTATCGCTCCTGGATTCGACGTGACGCGGGGAGAGTCCAGAATGATTTTGTTTAGCTTCGATTTGTCACCCTGTCACACGACTCCGCAGCAAACGTCAAAACAATCATGTCATGTACCGTGCCGAACCGCTCCGCGTATAAACCGGCTTCGAGTAAAGGACACGGGGGCACGACGGCGATAAAGCAGGCGTTCCGGGGCTCGCCGCTCTTTACGAGCTTGGTGTTTTACGTCGGAGTGATTCATCGCCACGGGAATGACTGCACAACCGTTTACGAGCGCCGCATTCAAAGACCTGCAGCCTGGAAACACTTGCACTGGTTGATGGCGCAGAAGTGGCAACACAGCGCCAATGGTGTGCCAATGAGGTCACTGGCTTTTTACAGGTCCTTACGCTGGTTAGTAATCAGTACACGCTTTGCCATGCAGCCTCAAAATCACACTCGGATCCGCGTTACGTTCTTTAAGACGTAGAAGGGCGTCGACCGAAATGGACGGTGACCGCAAGTCCCAGACGCGTAACCATTTTCACGCCATATATTTGAACCCTCTTGATGCCAGGCCACGTGGAACGATGTAGCTTCGAATCAAAGTCAATGATCCACTTTTGATCGAATGATGCAGATAATTCAGTCAGACCTTCGTTAATCAGTAAGCCCTCGTTATGGCCGCGTGACTCGACGTTCTCAACTGAACGGAGCCCAGGTCTGTACTTTGACACCCTGCTCCACCCAGAGCTTTGGATCTACACACCTGGAATGGGTTTAATGTTTTAGCCCCGAGTCAATCCCAAATCCTCAAGCACTCTCAACGAGGCTGAATATGTAATTATTAGAGCTCGCTCCGTGACTCACGGGGAGCAGAAGGACCGTGCGGGCTCTTTTAAGTTCCGAGCCGCTCGGGCACGATCGCGTGATAACACAAAGGCGTCCCCAAAAAAAAAGACTATGGTTCTATCCAACGGGATTGGAAGTTTGCATGTTCTCCCTGCGTACTTCAGCCCGCATTCCGACATAACCGGCATGACCTTTAGTTTTGCCTTTGAGGTTAGAAGAGAATCGAAAGGCATAAAGCTTTTGAGACGATGCTCCAGTAGAAAAATCGGACTTGTGACTTTTTTTGGGTGGACCTTAATACATGTTATTTGCGTCTAACCGAAGCGTCAAAGCTTCGCCCTCGTTGTAAGGTGCTGCTCTGCAAAAATTCTCCGAGTACAACCTAAATTAAAAGACGCAGGATTTGGGGACGAGGCTGTACATGCGGAAATTGCATTTATTTTCCCTGGCACCTCGCTCGCTGTACGGCATACGGCACGGTTGGGGTGCATCATTCCGACGAACCCATGGACACGACGGAATCGGAGCCTGATGAATTGGCTTCGTACGGAAACAACAACAGAGCGATCTGGAGGGAGTACAGTAGAGTCCTAATGAGAAAAACCTGCTGCGTTTGGCGAAGGCTGCTTTAGATGATTGGATTCTGGAGCCATATGAAGCCGTTATCATTGGCTTATGTAATTAGCATTGTTTATAGCAGCGTCTCTCAGTCTTGCTGCTTTATAGTTTATCCAATTCAACCCCGTTCATGTCAGATCGACCCGGTTCATCCCGGCACAAACCGGTTCAGGCACGGTCAGGCTGAATCAGGTGTGTAAAGGGTTCGCTCCGAGCCTGTCGAAAGGTTTGGTTTATATAATGCCTTACACTTGTGGCCTCCTCCACAAAGACGACGGGGTGGAGCCGAAGGTTCAACTTTGTTAAATAGCCGGAGTACAAATAAGAACGGCGGGACATCAGAGTGAAAAGTTTCGATCAGACGGTTTGAAGAATTTGATTATTCAGTTATTAAAGACAGTCGTTTACTTCACATCGTTCTGTGAGATTATTAGCTGGTTGGCTGATCTCATTGCTTCCATAGTGAATTACCATCTTGGGTGTTTCCATTCGTGCACGTTCCCAAACTAAAGTAGGTCCAAAGCTAGTATTGGTGTAAAGACATGTGGCCAAGGCTTTCTTAAGAAAAGAGAAACATCAAGAAGTTAAATTCTTTTCTGCAAATTGGAATTTTCTGGAATTTTGCATGGTGGGGGGGGGCACGGCTGCCTCACAGCAAGAAGTTACCGGGTTCAATCCCAGGGTGGAGCAGCCTGGGTCATTTCTGTGTGGAGTCTGCTTGTCCTCCCCATGTCTGCGTGGGTTTACTCCGGGTACTCCGGTTTCCTCCCACAGTCCAAAGACATGGGTGTTAGGTTATTTGCTGTTTCTAAAGTGGCCCTTAGTGTGTGGCTGTGTGTATGTGTGTGTGTGCGTGTGTGTGTGTGTGTGTGCCCTACGATGGATTTGCGCCCTGTTATTCTTACCCTTGCACCCAGAGCTGCCAGGTGGGCACCAGCTGGCCTGCGACTCTATGTGGATAATGAATGTGTATATATATGTATATATATATATACACACACACACACGAAGCCATTAGGTCAATACACAAACCTCCCTCACCCTGTGCCCTCAGACCTTTAGAATTGTGTTGTGAGATTATTTTAAACACGTGTTGAAAGCGTTGTCCGTGGTAACCATGCTCAGTATGTGGCTCAGACTGAATGCTTCTTGTTTATACACACCAATGTCTAATTATGTTCCTGATTTTACTCCCCCCAACACATGACCCATGATGTATTGCGCCGGTGTTGAAGCGTAAACACCCGTGCTCTCGTCACTCAGCGCGCATTACAAACACACACCGCACGTGAAACCAGAGCCAATTTCCGGAGCCCGTCCGGAATTTCTGGCCGTCAGAATTAACGCCTTTAGTGCCGCTGCTCAGATCCAAGGCTGAAATAAGACCTGGTTGAATCAGACTCGGGGACGGATCTGCTAAATGTGCACACTTGTACAGACCTGAATTCAGGGTTCACACGGCGGGAGCCGTCGCTCTCCCAGCCCTCGTCCGTAACACAGTGTGCCAGACCCAGGCATTCCATTTTGCTTTGGTTGGCAATTTGTGTGTGTGTGTGTGTGTGTGTGTGTGTGTGTGTGTGTGTGTGCGCGCGCACCACAGAGCTAAGCTGCTCCGCACATGCACACCAGCAAGATTTGGTTGCATTACCATATTAAAACATCGCATTAACAATTTGGAAAGCGTGCCGAACTGATCAAAGCGTTGGCGCAGCTGTATCTGAAGATGCATGCGCTGGGGTTCTTAAGGAGTAAACAGAATACTTTATTTCCCTTGAAAAGGGCTAAATTATGATCCACAGCCATTAAAGATGAAAAAAACACACACCTTTTAAAGCAGGCTGGCTGCCATTGGAACATGACCTGAGGGGAAATAACGTAAATGACATTCGATATTTGGCTCACGGTGCAAGTGCGGTGCACTAATTAATCTCCGACTCTTGTACCGGCTGCTGTTTGAGCTGCGCTGTAAAAAGCCAGCGTGCTCGAAGGTGGACTGCTTGAATCCGTGCCCAGGTAAAGTCTGCGCCGTTCCTGGGCAAGCAAGAGTTTGAAATCTCAGCTCTTTTGTGCCGTGCACTTCATCATCCGCTCCTATCACATATTGGCATCACAAGGAATGTTCTGACCTTCCCTTTTGCACTCGGCCCATTCCAAATTAGAGCTCTTTATGAGATTTTTTTATTATCTCTTCGCTCTGATCAGCGGCGTGCGAAACGTTGCAAGCCGTCAGCATTTCTGATGCCCCTTATTGAGGTCGTTTATCGTCCAAGCGTGCATGTTTTTCTACGCTGGGTGCTCTGTAGCCAGGGTGTTTTTGCATGATTGAGTGCGTTTCTGTAGACCTCTTTCAAATGCGCTCTGCCTTTCATTGGTACTGGGGCATGGAACGGGTTCTCCAGCTTTGCATCTCCTATTATCCAGAGAGGAACGCTTTGCTGGATAGCCCTGGCACGGTTTCAGGACCTTCTGTGCCCGTGTCTCTGTATAGGATGGTGGGCATCAAAGGGAAAAACGACAAAGAAAGGAAAAACAATAGCTCCTGTTTACAGAACTTGCTCAGTATGTTCCGTCGTTATTTCCAGTAAACGAACAAAACCATTTGACCCAGTTAACAAACAGGGTTAATGGTGCAGGGATAATGGTGTTACACAGCTCACTAACCAGTAAATGATCACCTTAATGCTTCACTGCGAGCAACGGTTCAAACATAAAGTCTCTCACAACTACAGCTCTGCACTCAGGAGGCTCCAATCTCAGCAGCACGTCAGACTTGGATACCCTATCAGTACAACTTCTTTCTGTGTATTATTTTGACATTTTGCCAGGGCACCACTGGGGCTCAAACCTGGTTTCCGTGGCAGTGGTGGTGGTTCTGAGGATAGATCAGATCTGGACTCCTAGTAGCCTAGCAGTGGAGGTACTGAATATGGACCGGAAGGTGCAGGGCTTGAGAAAGACCCTTAACCCGCTGTTGCTTGGATTGGAAGACTGTCTGGATAATTTCTGGATAAGAGCGTCTGTTAAATGACTACGGGTAAATGAAAATTTGTTTTTAAAAAAAAATTATATATATATATATTCCTTGGACATCCTTTAATATTTCGGGTTCGGCACCCCATATTTTCGGTGGGTAGCACTGCTGCCTCACAGCAAAAAGGTCCCAGGTACAATCCCAGGGTGGCGCAACCTGTAAGAAGCCCACACAGAACGTCAGACAGAGGCAGTCAGGACTTTCCCTGTGTCTTTGTGAGAGCTGTAAGACGACAGCACTAACCGCTACGCCAATTGTGCCACCCTCAGCAGACAGTGCAGGTACTGCTTTCATCACAACAGATCTCAGAAGCTGTAACCTGTAGTCCTCATTTTGCTTGGGCATGTTGGTTCTTGGCACCATTGTTGCACATAAAGCATGGTCATTTATAATCCAGCAGGTATCCTGGCATCTGTATAAAGCCCAGGCTGGCCTGCTGGCATCTTTGTTGGGTTGTTGTTGCGTTTGGGTTGGGTTGTACGGAGATTTCAGCAGATCACCACTAGTATTGCCGGGACGGGATCCAGAGTGTTAGTGCTCTTCGCAGTGAGGGCTGGGCAGGGCAGGGCTTGCTGGCATCATTTGTTTCCGACCTCGGGTGCAGACTCGATATCATGACAGTTATTTTATGCTTCCTGATGTAAAGCGGAACTCGTGGTTGACTGTCGTGCTGCTGTTTTGGATCAAAAACCTTTCCAGAGTCACGATAAATTATAGAACGAATTTATGAGACGGCGGTGAGACGGTATATTTATGTTGTCGTTAAATAATGAATGGCATTTATGGGTATACACTTTTTAGAACGTATATCACAGCACTTTAACGGCCAGTTCGTCTTCAACAATCCTCAAGATCCACGGCAACGACGGAGCAATCCAATCATACCCGGTTTACTAAAGACTTACGTGATAAGTTCTTTGCTCATATTTGCGTTGGAGCAAAATTTAAGTTTATCATCCAGATTCGTTCTTTTCCGTGCCGGCACACGCCGGAATCGATATGCCTAGTTTCGTGGCAGAAAGCGTTGCGGTTCCAGTCCCTCAGACCTGTCAGTAGATTGTTAGCATAGCAACGACGCTTCATTTTTCAGCGAGCCGCTGGTTGCAGCATGGTAGCAAAGATGGATTTTTCCGTGCTTTGAAACCTCAATGCTTCTCCTCCTTCTGGTTCCACAGCAGGAAACGACTAGCTAGCACAAATAACCGTGCTGCTAATTTGTTCGTCTCTTGGCTTACGCGCTGCCGCCCGTCCACGCTCCCCGAAGCGTCCTGAGGAAGGAATGGTGACTTCACATTTAGACGTCAGTGAACGTGGAGATGCTAAAATAGCAGCGAGCAGCTTTTATTTGGTCTTTTCTCTGGCCGCAGCTCTTTATTAGATTTGCTGTAGCACTTACCTTCACAATCCTAATAAGCCAAGGTTGAAAAAAACTGCTATTTATATGAAACCTGGAGGCTCCAAAAACAACAAGCCGTTCAAAGCCATTAAAATCAGCACAGTGGACCTCCGGCATGGAGGAAGCCTCGCGCATCTGAAATGTTTCCTACTAAGGTTTACCTAATACAGCTTTTGGATCCAAGACAGCAAGCCAGCTTTCTGTCTGACAGGGAATTAATTTCAGCCGTCCTTTAAAAAAAAAAAAAAAAACTACAAGCGAAGATGTGTGATTCTTTCTGAAGGGACTGTGTTGAGATTAAGATCTGCTTCATTCATTCTCAGAAACTATTTCACAATCACACAAGCCTACAAAAACATCTACCTAATGAAAGACTGTTTACCCGAACCCTGTCCACACTGGTCTTTAAATATTATTACCAATCATTTGGGACGATCTTATTTTTTTGTCTACACTCTGAGTGGTAAACACACCTCCTTGTTTCAAATTCGAATTTTTATTATTTCTTTTTATAATGGAGCATTGTCTCAAATCAGCTTTACAATCTTACATTATCTTAAAAGGCCAATCCCAAACTGAGCAAGCCTAGGGCGACAGTGGCAAGGAAAAACGCCCTAAAAGTAGAAGTAAGAAACCTTGGGAGGAACCAAGACTCAAAAAGTGACCCGACCTCCATGAGTGGCCCAGATGTTAATTAAATAAATACTATTAAAGTAAACTATTAAGTATATTAAAGTAATAGTAACCTCATCGTCCCACATACCATATAGAAACACTATGTAGATCTGTACAACACATACACACGTTCCCACACTTTAGAAACGCCAGTTAACCTAACGCAAGGAAACCAAAATATCTAGAGAAACACAAAAATAAAATGGGAAAATATCCATACAGCATTAAAGTGTGGTCATCTACTAGATCACTTCACTTGGTGGATCCAGTACCTGATCTGATCTGTGCTGGTCTTGTGAGGGTCCGGACCATCAGAGAACAGGGTAAATGAGACAAAAAGCACGTAGAAAAAGAAATGGACTCATTTTAAAATGACAAAACGCTTCTATTTGGGTAAGTGGCGCTGATGAACTGGACCGTGAGTGCAGACACTGAGAGGTGTACCTAATAAAGTGACCCACTTATGTGGGCTTGTGAGCCCCTGTAGTTCCTCGAGTCAGTTCTGCACATTCTAACAAACCATGTGCAAAAGATTTGGGTTCTCCAACACGTTAGGGGTCCACACCCAAATCTCAACTCTGCTGTACTGTAAATTAGACCAGATACTTTTCTAGGGTCCTAAACACGAGGACATACCAAAGCACCGGACATGGGCAGCATGGTGGCATACCAAAAACATGCCAGTATGTGAACTGGCCACTCCTAATCACGCTGCGAATGAGTCAGAGCCAATAAGTGTGATGGCCTTTTCCATCTCGGGACCTTTCCCAGGCCATAGGAGCAGCAGGTGATCATCCTCCACTAACCTCTGAACCCTTAGCCTGTATGCATTTATCTGCATTGGAAAGAAGCTATAAATTTGCCCTGGGCAGAACCTCTCGTCTGAGGCCCAACAATTAGCGTCCAGGCTGTCATTTTAACCCTGCAGAAAGTTACCCACGGCTGCAGGATCCCATTAGCCAATCTAGCATTGACAAGGGGGCCTCCAACCTGTCGTTAGTTTGATCGAGGTCAGTCGAGGGTTAGACCTGGAGCCAGCCAGTCCGAGCTGTTAAATATCAAAGGCTGACGGCTCAGACAGGACAAGGCTGCGCGTTTCGAGGCGAGCCCGAAATATGTTCCCGATTCACTGACTTACTCCGGCTTGAATTCTTCAGCCCTGACGTTTACACACCTGTAGTAACGACGCGTTCGGACGGAATTTGCAGGAGAACCTGAATATTGACACAGTGTTTTGTTTTACATTTCGCTTTGGATCCAGCAACAGCTGCGTTTTTTTGTTTTTTTTTTTACAGAAAATACTAGTTCAAGATTTGGTATGTACGCTTTTTAAAAAAAAAAAAAAAAAAAAAAAAAAAAAAAAAAAAAAGAGAAAATTACATAAACATAAGAAATGTGACCAGTCGCTCCCGTCCATAATCTTCCACACCGAACGTGATTTTTCTCATTTCGGTTGTTCCCCGGTCTCCTCTGAACCACAGCGTTGTATAACGCGTTCAGGTTTGGGACGATGTTAATCAAAATGAAGTAAATAACATGAATAAATCAGGTTGGAGTAAAATAAAGTATTGAAGAATAAATTTATTCAAGATGGTCACACACTTGTATGAGAAGATGATAAAACTGTTCAAGCACCTCCTGCTCCTCCCTGTTTTTTTTCCACAGGACAAAATGTGCTTTGAGGTCATAAATGAGTGTCATCCGTCCTGATTGATCCAGCGTGATCTCACAATATTCCACAGAAGCGCACTTATGTTACTGAATTGGCTCTCTCTGTCCCATAAATGCTAGATTGGGGCATATCCTGGGTGAAAATTAAGGCACTTGGTCGTCTTTGGTCTTCCGGTGTGTCCTGGGTCATTCAGTTTGTAATGCAAAAGGTTTTCGCTGGTGGCGGTCTCAGACTTTTGGCCCCCAGTGTATGCGTTGAAGATAATGGAGCAAGAGCTTGAATTTCTAAGCAGATACTAAGACAGCTTTATTGTCCATTCACTAAATATAAGTCTGTTATCTTCATGGGCTGTGCATCAGCCTCATCAGCCGGTTATCTAGCCCAATATCCCAGTGGTCTTTGTGGGTGGCACGGCCATGAATAAAGCAGGACTTGGCACTGCTTCCTCGCCAAGTACCAAAAATACCTCCTGTAAGTGGCATCTGCTTAATACAAGCCTAACATGAACCATTTGTCAGTGTCAAAACACCAAAGAGACACGTCGTAATTTTTCAATTACGCATTCTGGCTGTCTTTCATTCCCCCTCTCTGCTGGGGTCTGTTATTAGCTTCTGGCACACACGTGCATTTGTGTATTCAGATTTTCTCTGCTTGTCAGAATCCAGTAGCTTTCGTTCCTTCTGTGTGGTTACTGTCTAGAAAGCTGTCAGGCTAAATTATATGCATGTTGCAGTATTTCACCCAAAATGCCCACTGATCAATAGAATCGAACAGATCCTGCAGTTTGATGAAGCCATTATTTCTCATTTGTCGTCTGTGACACGCTGCTAAGTGACTATATAATGTTTTCTATACACGTGTGAAAAGTCATAAAGCTGGCACGTGAAGCGCTGGAGTTCCCTTCTTGTAAGTTGATGTTTTAGCAGCTTGGGGGATCTACTATCATTGAGATACACAAGTCTGTTGTCTTATAATAATATCAAGGTTGTGTTATATTGCTTTGTCTTTTGAAGGTAATGGCTGCAGTCTAGATCTATTGCCAGATTGTTCTGGGGGATCTCTAGTCGCTTCTAAATCCTGAGCTATAACCCCACCAAGGTCTTTGTCCAGTGGGACGCGTCTAGAACCGCTCTTAGGAAAGTTGCCCAGGTGCTTCGTTATGAGGTCTGAACCTGAGAAGGAGCAGAAACTAATTCACAGCTGCCAAAATCCAAAAAGGTTCAGCCAAATAGTGGCAGATCCTGCTTTCTGCCCTGTACCAACAGCTCCTTTGGTCATTAGACATACAGAACTGTGCAAAAGTCTTAGGCCGCATTAGATTAGATATGTCATGTTTTATTTACGCTGTAATGACCATATATTTGTCGCTGCATAATCGTCTTTTCCACCGATCCTCATTCCGATCTTTGTGAGCTTTAGCATATCTTAGTCTTTTTTGCACCCTTTGGAAAAGCGGTTTATTGGATGGTTCCAAAAAGATTATTCCTGATCCTTTGGATTGTAAAAGCGTCAATGTGGCAACCCGATGAAGCGTGTAAAAGGAGGAAACAGGAAATATTTACAACAGATTATCGAAGCTGTTTTTCTAATTTATATTTTTGGACAATTCCTGCAGTTTCTGGTTGCATTCTAATAATAATTATATATGGCCATTATACCATTGCTAAGACATGACTTTTACAGGGTGCTGTACATCGCCGATTCTGTCTTTTACACTCCTGTTCTGTGGCCTTTTACAAATAAAAGGAGTGTTCAGGTGAAAATCAATGCGCTTAACCCACTCCAACCATAGACAGGGCACCAGTCCATAGACCCAGTGATGACCCAGTGATGTCCAGTGGGACTCCAGTTGACGTAATGTTTGTTTGTGGAACGTGAGAGTGCCCGGATTAAGTCCATATATGCAAGGGGAGAACATGCAAACCCGACACAGGGAGTGTCCACGTTTCATCATTTTAAGGTATTATTGAGGAGGAACTATATGAGGTTTTGAAGAAGTGGCAGATAATAATAAGTGTGATCCGGACAGCGAGCTTCTGACTGTCCCGTGTAGCCTGATACCAAACTGTACTGCGGTTACCCGATTCTGGTTTCCAGGACAGCCGTCTCAAACTTGAGCAAACTCATGTTGGTAATTTACCAGTAAATCACGTCGTGTTCTTACCACAGTGGTGAGCCTGCTTTAAGAAGTGGCAAATATTTACAAAAGAAATTTTTAATTTGGGATGAGATCGATTTCCATTGCTTAAAACAACGTAACACTGGGCAGCATAGTGATTTCCAGTGGAAAACTAGAAGCGAATGTTAGACAGCAAACAAACAGTCTTGCTGAATGACTCATTTCAGAGTGAGTTTAGTAGAACGTGAGTAGAATCTGGTATATCGCACACTATTCCTTTAAAATCCTCGTTATGTAAGCCCTAACAAGAATAATACCCCTTTTAATACCCCCTTATCTCCGTGTCTCCTTCGTTCTTCAAATATCTCCCGAACCGTGCTTTTTCCATCTGACTGCAGTCCAATATCCTGTCAGCAATCCAAGTCTAAGCAGGAGCTACATACACAAACAGTCTTGACTGGCCTTCATGCCCAGAAAGCTGCTTGACGTTTATTTATTTAGCACGGTCCCCGTTCACAAGTCCTAACATAAATATTACATGGCATGGAAAAGAAACTCGATTTAAGATCAACCAGTCACTCTAATAATTGGAACGAAGCCGTGCAGGACACTGGGTGCTTTCTGGACCTCTGCAGGGTGTGTAAGAGAGAAAAAAAAACGCTTAGATGGGCTGAATGGCACTCAGTAAGAGAACGGGCAGGAGTGCGTTAAGAAAACAACTCGCTCCACGCAGAAGAGCTACGACACCGGCGCTAACAGCCAGAGCAGAGGAAGTTATGAATAAAAAGCTTTTTGCTGAGGATCTATGGTGCACGACCGAACAGCCTCAGTAGGGCCTTGATAAAGCAAGCCAACAGTTTGTCAACCACGAGCGGTACGAGGGTCCGCGGCGCTAATGGTTTGTGCCAAACGTCTTGTCCTTTTTGCACCGATTGTCTGCTGTCGTTAGATAGACCAGCAGTCGATCAAACCTCAACACAACTAGGCATGGCTGTGTCCCAAACTCTGTACCACTACTCCTGTGCCTTTTCATGACGGGCAGGAGCTCCCCGCCCAGGTCTTCCATTCCTTTCTACGTTACTCTTAGGGTGTAAAACGGAGATTAAAGGAACAGAAAATGTCAGACACCGAACTCAAACCTTATTTGGATCAAGCGGATCGTTGTACATGTTTGATATTTCGGTCTCTTGTTTCTTTAGCTAAGTCGCACAGGTTTGATGAGACGTAGCGCCAGTCACTTTGACGTGCACGAAACGAGCTGGAAGTCTGAAATACAGTTAATACGTTTCCCTCGTTTCCCTGAAAGCCGCTGTTTTTTACATCACTCCAGTCCCTGCTGCCTGCTCTGTCCATGTTTATTTGCTCAGGTTCGCCCGATAGGCAGAAAAACCCGTTTCACGAACGTGTCCGATTCCATGGCACGTTCCAAAAAGTAAGTAAATTAAGCCACCTTGCTTTAAAGCCCACTTCTCCTGACTGAGTCGTGTAATAAACCTTCCACTGAGCACAGACTGAAATGTGGAAAACTGAAAATTCTCCCACACATTCTTCAGTTGGATGAACATTTTTCTCGACTGTGTGGCAGTGTTGGTTTTGGATATCGCCGCCCCGTGCCCCGGTGCTGTATTTACTGACAGTTAAGTGTGTGACACTGAGCTGGAACAGATTCTGCCCCGGTTTGCCCTTTTGCCCCGGCGTGTGCCAAGCATTTTAAAACGCTCGACCACCCTGCGTTATTTAGTTCCAAAGTTAATCAAGCACACTTGCTTATGAAAAGCTTCTGCCTCGGAGTACTGTAATAACACGCATGCTGCAATGTAAAACGAAACCGCTGGCAACCTCGGGCGTGGAAACACTCCAGACAACACACAGCCTCTCATTTACACCTGGATTTGAGAAGCGGAAATATTCAGGGCAGAACTGACCATCGCTAACCGGCCAAAATGAAGTAAATCAGCCACGCTTCCACAATCTCCATCATCTTTTTGTGTGGATTTTGTTGTTTCATTCTTTTACCTACATTGCATGCTGGTACACTTCCACCTTCCATCTAGCACACACTCTTATTCAGAGCAGTAAGGAAGGGTTTATGCTTCTGACCGGTACTTAAGAGTCTTACACATGGGATTTGTGGGGTAAAGATCTTGCTCGAGGACCCAAAACTGGTGGGATTTACACCCTAGATCTATAGATCCATAGTCCTGTACCTTACCCACCACCACAGCCCCAAAAACAGCCCCCATGCTGTCTAGTCTGTAGTACTGTACCAAAATCTTAGGCCACCATTCAAATAGATATACAGATAATCGTCGTTCTACGCTGGGGAGACAAATCTAGCAGAAGTTGAATGCATCTTAAACTGAGGAGCTTAGTATGTACTATACAGGGTGAGTCAAAAGTCAGGACTAAGGACTAAAAGTCAGCGGCCAAGACCCTTGTTGGGGTTATTTGGTCGGTGGCCGTTTTTCAGACGATTGCTACGTTTCTGATCGTCCACAGTCCCGGTTTCTCTGAATTTGGTCATGAGGGGTAACAGTGCGGTGTGAAATTGCTGATATTCTTGGGTGTCGGTTATTGAAGTCTGTTGCTACGTTCCCCGGACATCAGAATCATCAATTCCATCTCCCCTTAAATGTGATGAACAACCAAAGTTTTGAACTTTGTGCTGGTAGCTTTTAAACCAAATCTGATTGAACCAATCGATTTCTGATGCAATTCTGATCTTCTTTGATAACCTACATGACCACGTTATTATTGCAAAACTTGCCCTTGATAAAATATGGCGGCTTTCAAGATGGCTATTTTCAACATAGCCTAAAAGATAATCCTCCTCACCGCTTACTTGCAGGGGTGTCCGGATAAAACACTTTTGCTTTTGTTTCTGAAATACAAGGGCGTCCTGTGATTTCTGACTCACTCTGTGTATACAGTAACAGTGTAGCTGACCTTCAATTAAACTACAGTTGGGAAAAATCATTAGCACAAATGTATTGAATAATAAAGCCTTTGAATATCTTGTGTAAGTTATTGAATAACGCATAATGCAAGTGAAAAACTACAAGATTATTTTGGGGTATTATCAGATTCTCATTGTGAAAGGTTGGAAAATGGTAACCGTAAAACTTATTATAATTACCATGTATAATTATTTCTCAGTCTCTTTGCTAAAAATACAAGCAGAAAACACAGTACATTTGTATGCAGTACTAAAAATGGAACGACAGCTTCTACCGTGAAGGCTCTAGGCTACAGTGATTAGTATTTAGTGGGACCTCCCATTGGCATGCCATGACCATGTTGGTCCTTCTACAGTCTAAAGAAGTCTATTCAGAAATGGTCTTTGTGGAAGGATAACAATGGAGAAACCACTTTTTTTGGAAGAAGAACGGGGTGAAAAGACAAATTTATGCTGGGACTGTGTTTGCCTAGTAGTTAAGGTACTGGACTATGGATCAGAAGGTCCAGAGTTCAAATCCCACCTCTACCAAGCTGCCAAAGTTGGGACCCTGAGCAAGGCCCTTGACCCACAATCGACGATGCTTGGATTGTAAGACTGTATTAATTGTAAGTCGCCCTGGATAAGGTCGTCCGCTAAATGCCATAAAAAATGAAAATTGGGTCCCAATCATTGGCTATATGTTACAAAAGTACTGTGGTCGCCTAGCAGTTAAGGCACTGGACTCTGGACCAGAAGGTCTAGGGTTCAAATCCCACCTCTGCTAAGCTGCCACAGTTGGGTCCTTAAGCAAAACCCTTAACTTGCAACAGTTGTCAGTCACTCCGGATAAGGGCGTCTGCTAAATACTGCATATGTTAATGTACATTTTTTTTTTCAAAACAGCACATCCAATGGCGGCTTTTGACTTCTGCACAGGACTGTACGAATGCTCATGAGACGTCTTTAAACAGCATTTTGAGCCTTCATCCACCGATGCGTCCAATCCAGACCACTGAGGGCAGCGGCAGCTTGCAGAAGCCTGGATGTAAACTCACAGCCTTCTGATTAGCCTTAACCACTAAGCCTTTGCCGTCCAGAAAAAAAAAAACCATCCCGGCACCGGCTACAGAAGCAATCCATGTTTATAATTCAGGCTAATGGACAAGGCGTACGTGAAACCTTGGCACGTTCCACATGACTCTGTGGTTACTCGCTGAAAGTGCTTGCTCATTAAGAGCATGTTGTATTTCAGAGACGACTCGCCGACCACGCGCTTTCACGGTTTGGAAAAACAGCTCCTCTGTCAGCCCCTGCAGGCAGCGTTTTGACTGGCATCTGTTCACCTCACCTCACTCAGCCACTGCGGCTTCTGATTAATAGTGGAAAAGCAAACGTTTGTTTTCATGACTTCACCTCGTTCTCTAATGGACGATCGCTTTACTTTTCAGCGCCTGACCTTCTTCCAGCCTGAAAGGCATGGCTGCTCTTAATGATCCATATTTGATATCAATTCGCTCCATACTTGGCTTTTCCTTCACTCGCTTTATAATGCTGCCCTTTTATAGCGATGCGGTGCCAATCTAGTCACAGCTGCTCGTCCAGTCCCAATAAAACACTCCAAACTGTTGCTTTTACAAAAGCAGTTTTCACTAACAACTTTCACCGGACGCTTTGATCTCTTAATATTGTTTTTCTTTTTTTCCCTGAGCCGTGATGGGCAAAGGTTTAGGAGTTCCGTTTGGGGGGTCCAACAGTCAGCAATCACTAACAGAACTCGGATTAAAGGATAAGCCAGGAGCTTCTCTTCACCCCGATCGGCTTAAAACCCTCATATTAATCCCAATCAGCTGGGCTCAGTGCGTGTGTGTGTGTGCGTGTGTGTGTGTGTCTTCGTTCTTATTATAACCAGGAAAGTGTAAGGTCAACTATTCTCACATTGTTATACTTACAGTTATATGCTGCAAGTTTGCCTCTAAGCCTCACACAGGGCAGAACGTCCATCCCTGCGAGGGTTCGAGTCGAACACCCCAGTCACCCCAGTCATCCCAGTCATCCCAGTCATCCCAGTCATGGGCTGGTTTTAGAATATACAGACATTTTGACAATAATCAAATTAGGGGATATTTTATTGATTTTATTTTGAAATATCCCCTAATTTTTTGTGAGCACGATATTATCGGCAACTTAAAATATATATATATATATATATATTTTTCAGATAAATATTTTAACTCTCACACTCTAAGGGACAGTTAATCCCAGTGCAGAGTGACTAGATAAATAGACCTAAATAATACAAATAATTACAATTTGAATATATTAAATATAAGTGTAATTATATTATGTTAAGCAGAAAATTAATACATATATTAAAATTACAGCAAGAAGTCAAAAAAAGTGCAATTACAAAATAATACAACTAAAAACATAATTTAACAATACGGTTATAAAAACTGTTTTTGTGAAGGTGCCAGAACTTATATTTTTATATTTTATATTATATATATATATATATATATATATATTTTTTTTTTTTTTAAATATATATTTATTTTATGTTTTAAAAGCATATATTAAATATATAAAATTTGACAAATGTAATATTATATTAC
>JAYJMA010097228.1:0-21787 GCA_036873895.1 Parotocinclus cabessadecuia
CACACACACACACACACACACACACACACACACACACACACACACACACATATATATATATATATATATATATAATAAAAGAAGTATCTAAACCATCACCTTAGTATCTTAGTATCAAAATATGCTCTGGGCTGGTTTTCCTGCTTTTTTTTAAGATTTTCAGCAATCATCAGAAAAAGCAAGCTCAAGATGGAATAATGCAAAATGTTATATGCCTATTTCATTGATTTAATGTGGTTCAGAGAGTAAATGTGAAAGGTCCATTGCCCATACAGCTTTTATGTTCACAGAAGGAAAAGAATAGTAAAAAAATAGGAAGGAAAAGAGGGGTATCTAACCACAATCTAATTTCTCTTGCATGTCGGTGTATTTCATCATCCAAAGCATATACAGTACACACCAGACACCTAACCTGAAACTCTAGTGTTTGATTAGTGTATCTAAATTGAGTACAAGTCTGAGTGCTTGTGTGTATAAAGCCCCTGTTAGGTGCTCCTGTGTGCTCGCCACACAGCAAGCAATCAAGCAAGTATGGAACTGAGCATGTGCGTGTATTTAACAAAAACAAAAAAATACATCTAAGGTGATGGTTTTTGACAAATTACTTGACTTTACTAGCATTTTCAAACTTAATTCTGACAAAACTTTACCAGTGATAATTTAACACTGGTGATGCCAAATGCGGGTAAATGGTTGCATTCATGAGAAGGTTCACAGTGCCAAAATGTTAATACATACAAACTAAATCTACACATGGTCCTGGCCACATGTAAAGTGTGCATAACATCTGAAAGACACAAACAGTGTCATTTCACATGACTGCAATTGAATAAAAGTACTGTCTAAGAAATTCTACAAATAAATAGAAGTAAACTCAGGATGTTAATCACAGAAACTTCCATATAGAAACTGGGCTATTAAGCCTGGACGGGCTAATTGTTTCTTGAATTGTGTTTTATCAGCCAATGAGTTAATTCATGTGGATTGTTTTATTATTTTGAGTTTATGGTTTGAAACACTCTCAGAAACGCATCTTTAGGGATCACAGAAATGTATTAGTAGATCCTGTACCTGTACAGGTGCTGTACTTTTCACAGGGAGATTACTGACAGATTGAGGATTTCCAAAGCCCTTAGTGAGCAGCATAATCGCAGAAATTTTAGACAGTTTAATAAGGCTACACCTTATGCCTTGCTACGGGTACACTTACAGTGCTAAACAACAACTTGACTTCAAACAAACTTTCTGTGCCAATGCTTGCCACCCAATTATCATTGGGACTAGTGGCTGTATTCGCTTTTGCATCCGTGCACGATCTAATGACGCATTTGCAAAAAATAAATAAGAACAACTAACACAATCTTATTGTTAAGAAAGCAAAATGGTTAGGATATTGTAGGTTTGTTCATATAGCCTACATGTAATTTGCTGACAAGCCGCTTTTTAGGACCTTTTTTAGCATGGTTGTGCTTTGTTATTTGTGAATATGGGTTATGGTAATTGTATGCTAATTTAAAAAAATGTGCACCCACCCAATTTGCAAACAATTGGTATTCATTAACATAAGCACATTCTACTAATAAATCTGGTGTTTATGGGGCGTTCATGAATCTGCCCTAGAGTTTCTGGGAACGTCCATTTTATGCATAATGTACTTAGTTTGCTAGTCTTTTTTTTTTGAAGGTCTCAAGATCAAGGCCCAAAGAGTGCAAGGATAACAATGAAAATACATTTTCAGTTTCCTGCAGTTGCTAAAAATGGTCAAATGAAAAGCATAGGGTATTAATGACAGATGATATAAGTACTTTACCGTCCTGTTTTACCCTATAACGTTTTCATATTATCACACAGTCACTGTAAGAAAAAGTACATCATATGGTAAGAAGGCTGGAATGTTGTTAAAAATTTAATGGTTAAAAATGATCATCGCTGACGACTCATTTACTTGCATCTATGTTGTTATTTTATTAAAATGTTTATTACTACTTTAGTTTGTATTATTAATTTCAATTGTGTTACTTACTTAATTTTACTATCACTACAAGTTCATTGAAAAATTATTTCACTTAACATCTCCGCAACCCAGGGAGGAAGGGTGCTTTTTAGAGTCTTGGTCCTCCCAAGGTTTCTTCTTTCTATATTCAAGGAGCTTTTCCTTGCCACTGTTAGCCTAGGCTTGCTCAATTTGGGATCGGCCTTTTAAAAAATGTTTAACTGCTTTGAGACAATGTACCATTGTAAAAAGAGCTATAGAAATAAATTTGACTTGATTTGTTGCTTTGTTTTAAAAATAGTCTGTGGTTGCCTTCTGTGTGCAAAATCCACCTAGTGTATTTGGTTAGGGTTGTACAAAGATAAACTCAAATTTGCAAGCCTGCGCTAAAAAGATATATGACAAAGCAAGGAAAATAGATAGCTTGATTAGACACACAGACATATAGGCAGGCAGATAGATACTTTATTGATCCTGAAGGAAATGTAGCATATTCTAAAGCAGCAAATTGTTAAAAAGGATTTTAATTATTATGCAGACAAGGCTGTTATGTCTAAAAAAGGCTAAAGAAATGTTTTGAAGAAGATTTAGATTTTAGTCCTGCCCAAACTCAGCAGAACTAATTGCCTCACCAGGGAATGCAAACGGACTCACAAAAACATAGAGGCACATATTTCTCATTTATTTTGTATTTGTCAGAGAGACTATTACCAATTTGATCTTACAGCCCAAGCTTGACGGTAACAGTTAGTTGAGGGATCCTGGACAGAGAGAAAACACAAGTCATTCACTGTCAATATTTAACATATTACTGCATCTTTCTGGCATTATGCAAATTATGCTTTGACCAAACCGGTCTCACAGAGACCAACACCCTTACCTTCAATATACATGAATTTCTTTTACTGACACATATCCACATAAGCAGTTAATCAAACTGTCAGATAAGCCAGTTGTTTTGCAATACCTTAATAAGTGTACTGCCATAGACCTCTATATTAACTGAGACTGCCTTGAAGCTCAAACCCTAAACTAGGATTATTTATAATGGTTACTTTTAATTTGCTGATTATTTTCATGACTCAACAGTATGCATCTAAATCAGAGACCTTACAGACAAATTGAACCAAGCCTCATTCTTGAACTCACGAAAGGATGAGGGTTATGACTGGCAGAGAGACCAACAAGGTAAACTGAAGAACAACTGCCCAGAGCAAGAGCTGAAGAACTGTGTGTTAGCCTGTGGAGATCGGTATCAGGGCTTTGCAGGACAGTGTCTTTGCAAAATGTACACTACCCTTATAATTATGAGAGAGAGCTGAAGAGCCATCTTTACCACTACAGGTGCAGCAGAGAAAGCACCCCTATTGCTCTGTATGAGGAGGGAGGATCACTGGTTTGATCAAGCCCAGTCAGGTCACCTGGGTGAGGGCGTGTGATCTAACCTGACCTTAACATCACTGATGATGTGCCCTAGCATTGTATCAAAAGACGTTTTTTTTTCCAAGAAAAGGAAAATCATGAAGCCATTTTTGATGTACATGTTAATTTATATTTTAGTTAAATTTTTTAAAAACCTAATAAAATAGGCGCCACCCACAGGCTCACACTGATCAGTATAATGCAGACAAAACCTGAGTCTTCAAGTCTGAAAGTAGCCTCTCGTACATTGGTTGGTGTGTAATAAATGTATAAAAGTGGGACACACTTCAGGTGCACAGGCTGCATGTTTGGCTTGGAATTCCATTATTATCCACTGAGATTTAAATGTATCATTACTTTGAACTTAAGATCTACTAGTGCCTAGATTTATCCCTGTTGCGTTAACAAGATGAAAACCAAACTGTTGAATATGTAAAGTGAGTGCGCTTTTTGTGAGCAATTGCTTTATGGATGATTAGTCAGGATGTTGTTTTGTGATCTCTCAGCCCTAATTAAATATTTTTTAAAGTCTAATGTGTGATTTTCATGTGTTTCAGAGTCACTGTTTTGAAAAAATGCAATTGCAACAAACAGTTCCAGATAAAGAAGATATTTGTTGTCATTTCTGCAACGTACATAAATTGATACACAAACATTTAAATCATTCCTTTTCAGGAAAGGTCACACCTTGATTAATCCTGGCTGAAAAAAATACTGCATCCATTGTACTAACAACTGCAAATTTCAAGTGCTTCCGTTAATTAAGCTGCATTTAGATTTCCTACCTCTATTCAGAAGATATGACTCCAGTTAAATTGAAAATAATGATTATCATGGGCCATCTTCACTATATAATGTAATGTAGTTGCCACTGTTGATTTTCCACAAAGTAATTACTTCACTTAATTGCAAATACTGAGATATATTAGCATTTTGTACTGTGATTCATTGTGATTTTAGCTAGCTTTCTTCTTTGTTTAGACACAGCAACATAAAGAAGAGAAGAGGAAGCTGAGTCGAGAGATCATCGTACTTAATAACCACCTAATGGAGGCCAAGATCACCATTGAAAAGTTAAGAGAAGACAATGTAAGGCATGAAAACAAAAGACAACATTTTAAGTGTCATGCTGAAATCATTTTGTGTGATGCTTCACTATGGATACTTTTGACAAAATAAGGGAAAATAATTTATTCATACCGTGTTTTTCTCAAAGTAAGAATGCACATAATGACAATGAGCAACTTTCAAAGGAATTTACAAGGCAAAAACAAAAAGGATTTGTAGTATAATTTCCACCACAGAGTCAACAGCAAATTATAATTAATTAAATAACTTTAGACAGTTAATTAAAATGCCATTTGTAATCGACAAATAGAAAAATATTTGTGAAGTACCTTCATCTTCATCAAGTTTAGCTTTTAGCCTATAAAATGTTTACGAGACTTAGTATGTCTTACCACACAAAGAAAGGACCAGCTCATAATGTTAATTTAGGTTGGTGTTCAGCAGATTTTTCTGCGACACATTTTTTAATTTCTATAATGTTTCTTGAATTTAGCAGTTAAGAAATAAAAATAAATCTTATCCCTACCTATTTTCATGATCAAATTCAGCAAATGTCAGTAATGTCATTTATGTGCACATGAAATATTAAACCCCATTGACTCCAGACTTTTAAAAAACTTGTTAATTTCCAGTCACATCCCTTTTTATCAGTTATAGATAAGTCTGGGCCATACTCCAGCCTTTGAAAAGAAACACAGCTCAAATTCACTCTGATTTAATCCTTTTGATCCTATGAGACGTTGATAATGCTTTTATCGTGCATTGCCTTCAAGGCACCATGCAAATTAATGGGGTCAGATGCTTAGATACCACAAATGCAGATTTCTAGGGTGAAGGAAGCCAGCATGAATAACTTTGAGGAACATGCAAAAAATATATTTAACTTGAAGACCTTATCATTTCAGTGCAATTATGGTGGTAATTTAAAACTGTGACAGTTAAGCTCCTTTTAATTTCAATCAAAATTCATGATAAATCGCTGCAGTATTTAAACAGACTGGGATTGTTCTTATCCGTGAGTAATGCAATTTTCCTAGCACTTATTCAAATAAATATGCTATTTATACCCACTGACAAAATATAAAAGGTAGGGTAGAAATGATGGATTGCTGCAGAACTCAACATGTAGTTAGTTATACTTCATTCAGATCTGTTAATAATTACAGGTATTACAGTGGGTAATGTCACAAGAGGGCATAAGAGTGCATCCCCCGCTGCCCTATAAAAAGGCTCTTGGATGGTACTTTGGACTGAGAGGTGGTGAGTGAAGCAGGGTGGTCATTTTGATGAATTGCCTGTTATCTAAACCATTCTGACATAGCTGTTATGGGGTGTTGGGAACAGTGGTTCTAGATAGACCATCGGTAAAGATGATCATTTCCACTGTTTTACTGTCCCCTATCCAGACACACGTGGCAACTTCACTAGACAACCCTGTCACTTAGCAGGAAATTTTTGCTGTCAGAGCCAACCACCATCACAGTTCAGTGGTGTCATGAACAAGAAACTCGGACTGCTATGTCCTGGAACTTTATCATCTTAAGCTACAAATCCAGGTTCTTTTTGGAATCCGGCAGTTTGCAACACTTCCTTGGCATGCTTGGTCATCAGATTTAGAGCTATATTTAGCATCTAACTTTGCCCTCCATTGCCCAGTCTTATCTCATCTTGTATCTAGGTGAGAAGCCTCCATTCAGTCGTACAGTTCCCAAAACTAAACCCATCCTTTCGCTCTAGTGTTGTAATCACTTACATATACCACCATAACAATAACACACATTAAGTTTCATTCCATCCCAACAACTCCATAGTGCATTATTTTCTTTAGTCAATGACAAAATTATTACATGTAACAAGGCATGTTCCAACACTAAAAGCTCACCTTAACTGGAAGGAAGCTTAATGATATTAAACGGTTTACAGTCTTTGAGAAAACAATGGCTCTCATTCCAGAAATGACAGCTGACAATAAGTAGAACGGACCAAATTTGTTAGTAGAATGTGCTTATGTTAATGAATAACAGTCATTTGCACATGTTTGTACACATTGTGTACACGTTCCTTTATCATAAGCATACAATTATCATAAGCATACAATTATCATTATTCATGCTCACTAATGACAAATAACCACCTTATAGTAAAGGCTCTGGAGTGAGGAATAAAGCTAAAGTCATTCAAAATGTATCAGAAAAAGCAAGGAAAAAGACTATTCTGATCTGGAAACACCATTATTTTTGAGACGTCATAGTCGAATCGTATTAGTTATAATAAAGATCAGTTACCTTTCATATTTGGAGCACATGGTTTCTGGCACCTATTTATGTGAATCCAGTACATCTGTATTTTTGTTCATAAAATAAAAATGAGCAATATTAATAAACAATAGTTAATTGAATAGTACTTATTTGTGTGTAACCCAAACTACTTTTTTGTGACTCATAACGAATGTATCAATTAACATCACATGAAACTTTGAGAAATTGGGTGATGACCCACGACACACAGGTTCAGATATGAACTGCAATAAAGTGGCATAACCTCATGACTTATGCCATTCTTATTCGCACAAAATCTTACAGTGGTCTAAAATGGCTTGCACTATGGGCATGAAAAAACAATGTCTGTAAGGAATCTGAATTTCTGAGTCACACATATGGTAACGTCATAATTGTGGTCCAAATTCTTAAAATGGTCTGAAATTCACACTGTTTTGCAAGTCTGGTAAGAAGGACGCTTTGTATATCCATTTATCTATATCCTATTAAATGAGTAGACAGCTACCTTCAGTTTAGAGTGAAACGCCAACTGATCTGTCCAGTAAAGCAAATCATGTCTGATTCAATAGTATACAATGGAAGCTATTCGGGGATAAAGTATTCCAATACAAAATCTGTCAGTTTTAAGAATCTCACTAAAGAACGTGGTTTTCACCCCTGACTACAAGCCTTGCTCAAAATAGCAAAAATAATTGGTACTCCAGAGGGCAGAGACATTACAACCTACTGCATTTAGGTCAAATCCACATCTCTGCAGTTACTCCATTGGCCCAAACTTCTAAAGTAGTCAAACCAGTAACTTAAATTGCTTGAGGTGAGCGTTAGTTGCTTGCGGGGCACCATAGAAACAGACGTTGGTGTAAGCTTTTGAAAAGTGTGTGGTTAAAAATGCAACATTCCCAATACTGAGAAAAGCTCAAAGAAACTGCCTATAAAAATTGCGTTACAGAAAATGTTTTTAAAAAATTATCAGATTCCACCAAATACATTTGCTTTATACCCAGATGATAATCCAGGGTTGGTGTTTGACCTTATATTTTAAAATTTAACATAAGTTTGGAGAGAAAAGAGAAAATGTAGTTAGTTATTAATTAAGAGCACAGAATATATTAACAATCACTGATGCCATGTGCAGCATAAAACTCCGGCAGCATTAATTATAGCAGCTAAACTAGAAAGAGAAGAACCAGAAGGTAACAATGTCAAGTGTAATCATGTGAGACACGAACAACCCATCTCCCCAGCAACCAACAAACATGAGTGATCAAGGAGACAAGAAGACAGCAACCCAAAATCCAAGATCACCATAAATCTCTTTAACTGTGAACCCCCAGATCTGCTCTTAGTCCAAGGCAAAGATGGACACACCAAGATCAGGAAGCCAAGCCCAGCCAGACCACCCATGACCGCCCAGGGCCGTACATCCCAATATAAATCTAACAAAAAAAATAAAACCTGAGCCATACATCCCAATATAAATCTAACAAAAATCTTGCCTAAATAAGAAGCACCTAGACTTAAGCCTAGACTTTGAGTTGACTGAACCCAGTTGATGAAACCATTTGTCTCAAACTGATTTTATGAACATGAAAATGAGTTCAGTTTTATTTAGTGGTCTTCCCAGTAATTGGATCTAAATCTAATTAAGCTATTTGAGACTATTTGTCCTATTATACCACATATCATGTGTTATCAGTAATATTTGTGCAAGTATTTAGCGGTACTAATTTTGAAAGTATGACACTGAATAGCACTTTGGTGACCCTCAGGTAATGGACTATGGACCAGAAGGTCCAGGTTCAAATCCCACCTCTGACTACTGTCACTTCTGTGTCTTTGAGCAAGACCCTTAACCCACAATTTCTTAAAATGTAAGACTGTATTAATTGTAAGTCGCTCTGGATAAGGGCGTCTGCTAAATGCTGTACATGTAAATATTCACACACAAAAGGTGTTCCAAGCAACAGCACAGTATAGTGGACAATACTTAATCAATTAATACCCCTCCATAGAGTATGACTGTCTAAAAACAATGACATATATGAAGACCGCATCCTATATTTCACGAGGAGTATGCTAATGAAGATATAAAACTATAATGGCAATATTAAATTCATGCTACTTTCCAATAATCCTAGGCTTAATTCCTACTCTCATGGCACGGCAATGGCAGAATCCATCCTCTCACACAACGCCTCTCTAAGATCTGTTGTGAATCACTATCATCACCGTAGCGACTACCCCATATTGCATGAGAGCCATTCCCAGCACTAATATAATCCTTTTTCGCAGGGCAGCTAAATGAGCTTGGAGAATAGAGCAATCCATTTCCACGAATGCATCTCTGATCTAATCGAGTTACCCATCTTCAAACTATCTGTGGTGTCTTAAAATGTCGAGAGTATTACTGCACCATGTTAATAAAATATTATGGCCAGGGTATTTCTCTCTCAAACGGATAAAACTCCGATGAATTAAATGTATTACCCTGTGACAACCTGCACCTCATGGGTGTTAGGCATTACCTCAGCTGTGTTTCAGTTGGTGGTCCTTGAAAGTTTGTGAACCCTTTAGAATTTTCTATAGTTCTGCATAAATATGACATAATTAGAGAGTCTAACGGAACACAGGCTATATTCTCAATACCTCAAAACCTCTTCTCACATTGACTAATGTTAATGTTCATGAGTCCACCATTCGGAGAACACTGCACAACAATGATGCATGTTATCTAATTCGAGAAAGATGATGGTGGAATTATTTTGGATCTGATTTGCTGCATCTGGGCCAGGACAGACTGCCATCATTAATGAAATGATGTCATAGATCATGCAGGTGTTCCATTTGATTATTTTTATAAACACTTAAATTACCGATTACAACAATTACATTCTTTAATTGTGTTCTCTTTATTTACTTTTAGAACATCGGTGCAAATCTGATGATGTTTTAGGTCCTATTTATGCAGAAATATAGGAAATTTTAAACGATCTGCAAATTCAAGCACCACTGCAACTGAAAGTTTGAACGTCTCTTCAAGAAAAGATAAATTAAAAAAGCAAAATAATTAATGTCACTATGAATGCTGGTTAATTTGTGTGGTTGTAGTGCAAGTAGACATGACATTACTGGGGTTTTTTAAAAATCCTGTTTATACTGGTTGCTTTTTTTTAGAAATTTCTGGTTTGCCACTACTTATAGGTACACAGATTGAGATCAACATGTGACACAGATTAAAATGTGATTTTACACATCATTTGAGTTCATCAATCACTAGTTATTAATCAGCAGTAAAGTAAAGCTATTCTCAACCCAGCTGTCCAACTGATACTGAACTGATACTTGTAATATTTGGTCATTACTTTGTCCTGTGGTGATCTCTTTTTTCACAAGATGAAAAGTGTATTTTATGTAATGGAAAAAGTGGTGTAAGGACAAGTAGGAGTACCTCACAACAGGGGAGCTTCTAGACTATTTGTTGTACTGGGGAACACAATTTAGAAGCTTTACTCCTCCGCTTACCAATCAGCTGAAGGTGCACAACTGTGCCTAAAAATAAGCCTGTTAAACACAAAATAGATTAAGTGATTTAACACTACACTGAGGTGGGCACTTCGCTGCCTTGTATGAAAAATTAAGTACACATTAACACTAATGAATTTTGTATTATTTGCATTCACTTAACATACAGCTGAAAGCTATTATATCATTGTCTGCAGCATTTCTGGCTTTCTTTTAAATATTTGCACATGTCCAGTACTCCATGAGGGGAAAAAAGCAAAAGTGTTCAAGCTTTTGGAAAGATGTTTGGGAATGATGTGAAATGTAGTACATGTAGTGAATTTGCGGTTTGGATCCTGTAGTTTTGCTCAGCAAAACAAAGTACTTTTTAAATCCCTGTAATTTTAAGGTGGCGCAGCATATGATAACTTATGGGACAAATCAAAGGAATGTTTGTGTTTTGGGTTCATTTAGCCAAAAAAATAAATGCAATAGCAAACTACAGTATAAACAGGTGTCAGCAATGATATGATTTCATATCACTCTATATCATTTTATATAGCAGGTATGTTGCTATGACACATTTTGTTTCTGTCCCACAGGACACATACAGAAAGGACTGCAACCTTGCTGCTCAGCTCTTACACTGTGAAAAGTCCCGTTACAGAGAACACAAGTTTTCCGAGGTATTTCACCAGACCTGCTATACTGCTATACAAATAATAATTTAAGAAAGAGAATTGTACATGCACTGTAGTAATATTATACAACATTATTATGCAAAGGTATTCGGCTCTTGAGGGGAAAATATGCATTCACAAATGCTGGTAATATTAATATTTAATAATAATTAATTTAATATTACCGGAGTTAGGTCATACATTTTCTTTTAATTTTAATTTTGTTGGTTGAATTACTTTGTTTTAAAGATGTAAAATTAAAGACTGTGTTACCACTAACTCACTGGAGTAGATTGAAATGAACCACTAATTGGACTGGAATTTTTTTTTTATTTAAATGCAATGTTGTTAATGTGCTTTTAAAAAAATAAGGAGTTACCCATTTTGAGATGGTGATTTGTGTTAAAATATGTGGTTTGTATTGTATTCCTTTTTTGTCTTCTATGTGTATTTCTAAACAACTATATGTGTAATTCTATTATAAAATTTCACATTTCTTCTTAGGGTGTTGATGGATTTTGATTTGAATGCTGTACTTTACAGTCATAATACTTTATTAGTATTTTACTGGTTTAGTAAAATACCACTGATTACATAGCAATTATGATTTGCTGTCACAAATAAGAGCACTAACTTTCCTAGCGACCCAGGTGTCCTCTCAAGCTGAGTGTCAAATACAGGCACAATTAACCTCCTAAGCACAGGCAGTGGAGCCTCTACGAGTCTGACCAGGAAAACTGCGTTAAAACACACACAATAAAAAAAAAAACAACTTCTGTGAAATGTTAAAATATTACAATTGTTACATATTACAAATGGAAAGAGTAAGGCAATATTTGAATACATTTGTATAATAAAAAGCCTGAAAAAGCTCAAGTAACTATTTGGATGAATATTTTTTGCATGCTTTAAGACAAAATAAGTAAGTAATGGAATGTAAGCACCATTTATCCTAAAGTAGTTAAGATTGCATGTGAAACCTGTGCATAAAAAAAAAATCTGCATAAAGTAGTGTCTGTCAGTGGTTAAAACTTTGCTGGTTGTGTTAATGTAAGTAGCTTGTAAGATACTGTTGTGTATGGTATGAAGTCGCAATATTAGATGCTGTCATGTAAATTCACAGCTCTCTAATCCAGCAGGTAAATTGCTGTACAAGTGCTACAGGTGTCAGTATGTGAAATTAAGAACTACATTAAAAAGCACTATATCCAGGATAGTGACTGTGTGTGAAATATTGTACAGTATTCTTCAGTATAAATATTAACACAAAATAAATGGCAAAATTTGTGAGATTGTAGTACTACTTCATAACAGATCTCTGAATGTATTGTTTTTTTTCTTTCTGGTCCACTTCATTTAATTTCATTTCGTAATAAACATCCATTGCTGAATTTCAGCCTGCAACACAAACATGTAGTAATGGGGGTAATTTAGGGCTAGTGATGATTTAAATAATAATGTGATTTCAAACAGGTGATTGTAATCATGATTTGGTACAAAAGCAGCATCCATAAAAAGAACAGGATCTCCAATTTGTCAATAATTGCTTGAGAAAAGAATTTAAATGTTCAAACAGTGTTTCTAAAAGAAAGATTGTAAGGAATTTGCATATTTCTCTCTATGCACTGCGGAATATGATTAAACAGCTAAATGAATCTGGAGAAATTTCAGTGCATAAAGGGCAAGGGCACAAGTCTAAGCTGAAGCCCCGCCATGTTTGATGTCACTGCATCAGGAACCATTTTTCATCAGCAGATGATATAACCACATGGGCAAGGGGTTACTTTGGCAAACCTTGTTCAGGCACTGCAATACATTCACGAATGCCACTTAAAACTTTAGTGTGTCCAGAAGCGACATCACTTCTCTGGGCTTCTCTTTCTTGGAAGAAATGGATGCTGTGATGGCAGCATTTAATGCAGAAAAGGACACCGAAATGTTTAAGCAACAAATGCTGCCTTTAAGATGTCATCTTTTCCAAGGCCGTCCATGCATTTCTTTTAAAAAAGGCAATGCAAAAATCATATGGTGCACACATTACAAAGGCATGGCTTCCAGAAGAAGGTATTCTTTTCTCAAAATAGAATGTGTGGACGACTCCGTAGTATTACCCAGTTTAAAACAAAATAACACATTTAAAACCAAAGCACTTTTTGGAATTATTTGAAGGCCTGAAATGAAGGAATGTATGCTTATTACCAAAAGGAATTAAATTGGCAAAACATGAAATTCTTTCTGCAGTGTTCCTTCTGCCTAGAATGAAATAATTGTGATTGTAAATCTAAGATAAAATGTTTTTTGTTTTTTTTTTTCAATTTTCATACCATCCCAAATTTTGATTTGAGGTTGTACATGTCCTGTCATTTACTAATCCCTCTCTAACCATCTGTGTGTCTGTTTCAGCTTCCCACTGATATTGAAGACAGGCTGAGTTCTCATATTGAGAAAAGGTGGGTTAGACGGAGCATGGGCTTATGCCATTCACCTTATCCTGATGCTGTACCAACTGCAATCGGTGCCAAGATCCTGACAAAGCCCGAGCCAGGTAGTAGCTGTCCAGTCACACGTTCGCCTAGCCCTCAGCCTCAAGACCCAAACCTCCTAGCAAACAATGGAGTAAACAGTAGTGACACTCTCCAGCGCCGTGTGGGCTACAAATCTTCTGACCTTTACTGCAGTGACACAGCATTATATTGTCCTACAGATGAGAGGCGCCGAGGCCATTGGCAGGAGCGCCGACAGAGTGCAGATCTTCATGGCAGGGCAACCAACTTTGTCCCAGTCCAAAGCTCTACAGAGAACAACCCAGAAGAAGAGATTTTTCACCCGAGCTGTGCTCACAGTGAGACACTGCTCCATAAATTTGAAGCAGGGACTACACGAGCCTCCAGCTCTTACTCCAGTTTCAGTGTGGCCTCAGATGAAAAAGGCTTTGCTCCCAGCAGCACCCTTTCATCCTCTCACCTGGCTTTATATATGGACTGGCAAGAGGGTGACTATGAGCAAAAGAGTATATCCTCATATGAAAAGGACAGCCCTAGGTTTCCTAAGTCACACAGCTTTCAGCATATGTCCTCCAGCATGCACAATGATACCTCACCTGTCTATTCACAAACATCTTGCTACAGTGAGCCATACAACACGCCAGGGCTCACTTCCTCCCACAGCTTGGGCTCATCAGGAGTCCCGAGAGAGAGTAGCACCAGCATCCACATACCTGAGGAGGATATGATAGGCCACTGGAGGCAGCTGAGCATGGAAGACATCAACACCTTTTCATATCGTAATCCTGGCCGTGTTTCCCCTTATAGCTTCTCTGAGCAACACTTTGCAGTGGGCCCTGCAAAAATCAGGCTGGGATCCCTATACAGCAGCTTCCATGAGGGAGACGACATGTTCCACACCTCACCATCCTCAAGCTTGACACCAAGCCCAAAGAACAGTATGGGTGTAAGCAAGGCATGCAAGTCTACAACCAACAGTCAGGACCAGAGTACTGGCTTTTTTCTTGCCAGAAGCACAAAAGACAACAAGAGCACTGTTCGAAAAATGAACACAGAGTATGTGAATGTAAGCCCCAAAAGCTCAGCTGAGTCATTAAACCAAAATCCATTGGAGGTTTCGAATATACAGCACTACCAACTTCAAAGTCCAGGGCCACACAGAAAGACTTCTCCACAACACCAAAAACTTGGAAGCACAGGACTGAGTAGGAAGGACAGTCTTACAAAGGCACAGTTGTATGGAACACTGCTTAACTGAGTCGGCTGACTGTAAAACGAACCGTTCAAATCAGTCTCACCACTGTCAGTCACAAGGCTTGACTGAATGAAGTCTTCTGAAATAAAAGCTGTCACGAGTCCTGGTTTGAAGGACGTGATGAACAGACAAGATGGCTTTTAACACTCAGTGAACGTGTGAACGAAGAATTTCTAATACCTAGATATTCTACTGTTAGACATGTTGTGAGTTTGAATTACCTTCCAGTAATGTATACTTTATTAGATTAAACATTTAGCATTCTGAGGAAAAGAACTATTTATTAATTGACAACATGGTAGAATGGTTGCGCATTTATATGTAGCATTCAACTGTAATCACTTGCCCTCCACCCCATAATTTGCACATTAAGGCTGGATGACTATTTGACCATTCTTTTGAGGAGTTTTATGTGCCTGCTGCATTTCAGAACTACTACCAGCTTACAGAGTTGAACTGTGAAATGACATAATAACTGATGATTGTTCTTGGTCAAAATGCCAAGTATTTTGCCTTACTCCTTTCCAGGGGATAACCTGTCCATTAACACTGTTAAAATAACTGCACATAAGTAATTCCACTGTAATGTTCCTAGTGTTCCATACTCTGTTTAAGGCTAGTCAGTGCTCAACAATGCCAGCCCGGACATTCTGCTCTTATCAAGCTTCCAGTACGTGTAACAGGCAGAATAAAGAGGTGTGCTATCATTTATGAAACTCCAAAAACATAACGTAGTGCATAACCCAAGCCTAGTTTTCAAGCCTATGCTTTAAGAATGTTTTAAAATGCTTGCATGAAGTACTCCTCTAAAGTCTTTTCAATATTTTTTCAAATATACTTATTTTATAGTACACTCTTTTAGGAGTGAGTTTATGTTCTCATCCATGAAATGCATTGAATTATATGACCACATTTCCAATTACAAGAAAATTTGACAGTGGCTAAGCATTTCACATTTCTGGCTTTGTATTTCCATCAATCTATCCATTATCTTCCGCTTAATCCACATGAGCTTGTGGGCCAGCCGGTGCCCACCTGGCAAAGGCAGGAACAACCCTAGACAGGGTGCCAAGCCATCACAGGACACACACACACACACACACACACACACACACACACACACACACGCGCGCACGCACGCGCGCACGCACGCGCACACGCACACACAGACACACACACTTTTTAAGAGACAGCTGGATTATTTACTTAATTCATGTTTTTAGACAATAATGCTAATTTGATAGTTCCCATAATACCATAGAAGCTTTTAGCTTTTAAAGATGCACAGGGTAGAATTTGGTTCTAGTTATTAACCAGTGAGTTATGAAAGCGTTGGAAAGGTTTGTTTACTTTATGACTCCATTAATCTACGCATTCAAATGGATGTGGAGGATTTAAACAAGACAATGAGCTCAGTCTGGAACTGAAAATATATAGAAGCTCTTTTATAGAAGACATTTAACATGGAATTTGTAATAGTAAGAACAATACAGTAGAAGTACTGACAAGAACACCTTTAAAAGGACCACATTAAAATGCTATCAGCTATCAATAAATATAATACGGCTATTAGATTGCATGATTACTGCACAGTCACACTACAAACATGAGTACAGGTACTCCCTGTTTTACAAAAGCCCAACAATACATTGGGAATCTGATAATTAACATAATTACGCCTTCAGCAGAAACTATATTTAGAGATTTTTAAGTCTGGGAATGCCATAATGCCAAAAACCATGATATGTCATGATAATCACAATACATTGCTCAAAAAATGTTCATTTTAGAATATCTCCCAACATTTTTTGAGCAGTATATTAAAGTAAAAAATGTTATCTGTATCGGCAGTTGTGCACAGAAAATATGGATTGGCTCATCACTATGCACTACAATACTCTCCAGATCTCGGCAGTGCGTGATGTAGAGTAACATGGTGGTAGGGATGATCACTGGGAAATGTATTTTCAATACATAATTAATGTGCATAAAAAAGCCATGGTCATGTGTAAACTTGTTTAATATAAAGTGGGGAAAATAAGTGTTAAATACAATAGAAAAACAGGACTTAATATTTAGTACAGAAACATTTGTTTGCAATTACAGAGGTCAGACGTTTCCTGTAGTTCTTGACCATGATATTGGACCGCTCCTCCATACAGATCTTCTCCAGATTTTGCAGGTTTCAGGGCTGTTGCTGGGCAACATTGAGCTTCAGCGCCCTGACTAGGCCACTCCAGGATCATGAAATGCTTCTTACTGAGCCACTCCCTAGTTGCCCTAGCTGTGAAGCTGCTTTTGTTGGTCAAAATCTGGCGGTACATGACTGCATCCATGCAACCATACTGTCCCCTTTGCAGTAAAGTCAATGCAATCATACAATGTGATTTTCTGTATTTTTCTTCCGTCTTCTGCCTTCTGTCTCTCACAGTTAAAGTGTACCGTCAATAAAAATTACAGACTTCTTTACTCTTTGTAGGTGGGAAAACTTGCAAAGTCGGCAGTGTATCAAATACTTAATTTTCCCCACTGTAGGTTGTGCTGTGATATATATATAGTATATATTAAACTCCTTGATTTATGATCAATTAATCTTACAATGGTTTAGTCTGAATGTATCCCTCACGTAAAATCAGGGAGTACCTGTACATGCATTGTCAAAAATCAGCTCCTATACCATGTGATATTTTGTTAGATTTCTTTTGTGATTCTTCCACATTGCAGTCCTCCAAGCCTCTGTCGGGATTTCTGTATTTTTATTTTTAATTTAGTTCATTTTCTTGCAAATTAAACATGTCTACAGAACATTTCAATCAATGTATAAATTGTTTACACGCTTAATATTACCCTTGTTATGTTTAAAATGGTGTTTCTTATTCTTGCTTACTCTTACTTTTGTCCCTGTCCTGTTCTACCTCAGAATCTTGAAAACAGGTCAGCTGTGTGCTTGATGCATGGTTCTCAGTTTGGGACTAATTTAGTGTCTTTTTAACAAAAAATAAAATGTGAATATGAAATAAGGAACTTGCCTGACAGTTGCAATAAAAATATCAATCAACCAGAGTCATCACATAGACATCTAAAATGTCTAATTTAGCTATTAATAGTCACTGTGGTGACTGCGGTAGCCTAGTGGTTAGGGTACTGGACTCTGGACAATATGGTCCAGAGTTCAAATCCCACCTCTGCCAAGCTGCCACAGTTGGGTCCTTAAGTAAGGCCCTTAACCCGCCATTGCTTGAATTGTAAGACTGTATCAGTTGTACGTCGCTCTGAATAAGGGCGTCTGCTAAATGCCGTAAATGTAATAGAGAACAGTCAATAGAGGGAGAGTGAGAAAGGATAACAGCATTAGATGTGCTGTGCCTTGTTCGAGTAGAGCACCTTTATTTTAAAGGAATGTTGAGGAGAGGGGGCATGGTGTTTCTAAACTGCAATTACAAAAATATATAAAACTGTTTTTTCTACCATGAGCTTTTCTCATAATTCAGTATTATCTATCTAGTATAATGGTAGTCATTTCCATATTTTCATTTCCCCTCCCCAGTCACATGTGGCAACCACAGCAGGTAATACAGGGTGTAAAGACACACATACACAGGCTTGCTGATGAGCACAAAGTGTGAACAATGTCCGGGAAGTAAGAAAGTCATAGAAGTGCACAGAGCCTGTAGAGCTACCGGTAGCCAGAATGGCTCCATCTGAAGAGAACTCGCACTGCACTGAGTAACCTTCTACCTGGAAAACATAAAAAGGAGAATTTATTTGAAGATGATACAAAATAGTGAAAAAAATTACATAATTGTAAATTAGAATGCATAATTGAGAATACAAATACTAAAGTTATTGGCCATTAAGATACAACATGATATTAAGAATGAGTTGTTTATTAATTACCTAATAATACGGGGCACTGTGTTGCTCACTAACTTACTAACCTTGTGACCTTCGAATCGTTTCTTTTTGTTCATCAGGTATGGCTTCCGGGCAGAGAAGAGTGCTATGTAATTTCCATTAGTCTGAGCAATAAATGAGTCTTCCTGTGGGTGCAGGGCCAGACTAGGACAGGTGTATTTCTCCTGTAGAGAAGCAACAACGAAAAGTTGAGGCCTGTGTTCCAATACTAGGTTATTTTTTTGTTCTTGGTCATGGCTACAATACGTTATAATTACAGTACTGTACAAAAGTCTTGGACTACTATTAGATTAGGTATGCCATTGTTTTAGCAATAGTACAATGATCATATATATCATTATTTCACAGTATGTTCTATTGTAATACAACCAAATACAGGAAATGTATATTAAATATTAATTCAAATTAAAATGCAGAATTCAAATAAAAAAAAAAAACAACTGAACTGAACATTTATAAAAGGTCTATGTGCTTAATCACAGCGATTCAACAACTGTGTTTTATCCTGTTCTCCAGATTGTTATTTGTAATAGTAAGAGCAATATAGTAGAAGTACTGGCCAAAGTACATTTAAATGGCCACATGAACTGCATAGAGTTGCCTGTTTACTTACATTATTGCCTCTGTATGAGGAAGCATTCAATAAGAAGTGCATGCAAGCTGTGGTTCAAGCTGGAGAAGACTATGTGGTTTTCTGGGGGTGTTTTAGTTACTCTGAAATGGGTTCTTTGGTTGAGGTGACAGGAAATTTGAACCAAATTGTCTACATTAAGCTTCTGAACAACCAGGGCTATTCCTTTTGACCATTAAAGAAAAACATAACATTGTTATGGCTGTATTCCAAGATGACAATGCTCACGTTTCCAGGGCTACAAGAACTGATTGGCATGAATGTTCGGGAGCAGTTATAAATCTGGACTGGACTGCAAAATCCCCATATGTGAATCTCTTTGAAAATCTGCGGGACTACCTAGAACACTGAGAAAGACGTTCAGGGCAAGAGTGGTTGTCATTTGCATCCAGAAACTTGTCCAGTTTGTGCCAAATCAGACCCCAGGTGATATTCATGCTTGTGGAGGTATTACACACTATATGACGTTTCAGTCAGCGGTGACAACTTTTTAGCATCTATAACAACAGTGCTACAAAGCAGACAAATAAAACCATGCTATTATCAACAGCAAAATGCTTTGTATTTTGTATGTTTAGCAGTTTTCACAGTAGTTTTCTTAAAATGTGTAGACTCTCACATGGAATATTTGGTTGGAAATTTTGGCAGTGGTAGAAAAATCCCAGGCTATAAGCGTACGATCTGAAGAGTCCCGACTGACCGCATCACTGCTGGTCACAAACTCTTTCCCGTCACCCAAAAACATGATGTCCAGTGTCTGCTGAATCCTGGACTTGTACACTTTGACTGTCTGAAAGGAATGGATGAAACATATAACATTTTAGTCATAAATATTAGATAAGTCACACTTTACAACTTTTTACATGGAACTACAAAACATGGATGATGGGGTTACTCACTCTACTGTTTATCTGCACTAAAGAGACGGATTTAATATCTGGTGAAACTTTGGCCAATAGGGCTTACATAACACAACGCAACAACTTTTTTAAAATTGTTCTCAGTTGTTAAGTGTGTTTTCCTAATTGTTTGTGCCTTAAATGAATAGAAAAAAAATATTATTCCCTGTAACTATTGCTTTTGTGGTCAGCACAATGATATTTTGAAATTTATCTATTTTTAAGGATATTCACAATATTTCAAGAGACTTCAAGAAGCTTCTGGAATTGTGAGAACTATCAAAAAGTTTCTAGAACTGTCCAGAATTATCTAGATCTTTCTGGGACTGTACAGAATTGTACGTAGCTGTATAAATACAGTTATATAGCGCCACTATAGCCCTTCCTGAGAGACGGAGAGACAGGATCTACTTGATTGTGATTGCATAGTAAGTGGGCAATGGCCATCACAGACAAAGGGGAATTGACCTAGACAGACAGGTATGAATTCAATATCTATTCAGATTCTGATAATGACACTATTCACATTTCACCTCACACCTGTTACAGGAGGAGCTTAGGAAGGACCACTACTTTCAAATGTATATATTGTGTGTTATTCTGGTACCGGGTGCACCGCCTGTAACGTATCCTGACATTCCTTCATCTATCTAAGGCTGAACTTTCTGTACCAACTCCTCCAGACAGAGCTCAACCACCTTCAGGAGAAAGCAACAGGTCAGACACTGAGGAAGATGTTAAAGATCCAGATTTCTCTTCATATGCAGCTGAGGAGCGGAATCCATACTACCCTAACCAAAAAAACCTCAACTATCTGACCAGAGACCTTGGTCTCACCAAGTCTAACGCTGAGCTTCTGACATCAAGGCTCAAACAATGGAACTTATTAGATGAAAGCGTCAAAGTCACAGATCAGAGGAAGCGTCACCAAGTTTTTTCCAGCTTCTTCGTTTCTTCAGCCATCAAGATGGACTGTGCTACTGCAACAATGTGCTCGGTCTATTTGAGGCTATAGGTATCAGCTGTAACCAGAAGGATAGACCCCTATTTATAGACAGTTCATGCAAGAGCCTCAAAGCCGTGCTGCTTCACAGACAGCATGGCAGTCCTCAGTTCTCTGTGGGGATGAACAGTGTAAGGTGGGAGCCACTGGTGAAACCACAGAAGGTGCTGAAACCACTACACATCAAGTTGGGGTTCATAAAAAATTGTCAGGGTTGTAGATAAGGAGTCAAGAGCTTTCAATTACCTCCAAGATCTTTTCCTTAAGCTGTCTGAAGCAAAGATCAAAGCTGTTGTCTTCGTCAGAGCACAAATCAAGAAGATCATAGAGTGCAGTGAATTTCCCAAGAAGCTGAATAGGAAGGAGAGAGAGAGTTTCGTCACAGTGGTTCACGGCTTCCTAGGCAATCATAAAGATGAAAACAATGCACAACTGGTTCAACGCCGTTAACAAGGACAATATAACGAGAACATGATGGGCGACTATATTTGCCGATTGATTTGTGAAACTGATTTGCAGTATAGTTGTAAATCTCGGAAAACCAGACACTTCTGATCAGTTTTTTGGTAATCTGTGTAAATTTGCAATGCATATAGTGTTCTTAGTCTGACTGTATGAATGAGAAGATGCAAAATCG
>JAYJMA010097242.1:0-21782 GCA_036873895.1 Parotocinclus cabessadecuia
ATTCATATAATTATTCACCAGTATATTTTCCTTATTATCATAATCACCCGTCTAAGGAAAATTGTAAATATGGTTTCTACTGAATGTGTGTTTGTGTATCGAATTCTAGTCATAAAGTTGAAATATCATATATCGGTCCATCATAAAACAAGGAGTAAATGTACTGTATTTTTCAGTGCTGGTTTGCGAAAAGCTTTCAAAACAAAACTTCGAACGGCAGCATTACAACATATTTCAACAACAAAAGTTGCACTGGATAAGCGTCGTCTGTTACAACGCTTAAAAATACACAGAAATCATTACCACTCTGAGCCAGAAAGCCTGAAGCCAACTGTTTTGTTTAAATTGGCATTTTTTGTTTATTCACAAGCTCACTGTTTGCTTGATTGTCCTGTCTCCTCTGAGCTCTTGTATTGACGAGTCGTTTTCACCCAGATAACTGCCCTCATCGGATATTTTCTCTTTTCCGGATGATTCTCTGCAAACCCTAGATATGTTGCTGTGTGTGAAAGTTCGCGTAGATCAACAGTTTTTGAAATACTCAGACCAACAACCACATCAAAGTCACTTAAAACACATTTCTTCAACATTCTGATGTTCGGATTGAACTTAAGCAGCTCTGCTTGATCATTAATAAGTGTATTTATGAGTTTCATGAGCTTCTGCCATGTGATTGGCTGATAAGATATTTGCATTACCGTGAGTCACAATGAGCTTAATTAATAAAGCGATATAAAATCACTGCATCCCAACGCAACCCATGCAAAGAATCTGCCGAATCACTAATAACCACCTAAAAACTGCCCATCTATCATTAGATAGATCGTTATTTCAAACGACTGCTCTGTAAAAAAAAAAAATAATAAATAAATAATTCAATTCAATTAACAAGACTACAGTGTCTTGGGGACTGTGGTAGCCTAGTAGTTAAGGTACTGTTTTCTGGACCTCATGGTCCAGAGTTAAAATCCCGTCTCTGTCAAGCTGCCACAATTGGGTCCTTAAGCAAGGCCCTTAACCCACAATTTCTTGGATTGCAAGACTGTAAGAGTTGTACGTCGCTCTGGAAAAGGGCGTCTGGTAAATGCCGTAAATGTAAATGTTTATACAGGTTTTGATCGCAGATCCGTGTGGTGTATCTGTAGTAGTAGCACTGTTTGTTACAACACTTATTACTAACAGTATTGCACAAAATAGCTTCATCTCCATTATGTAACAGTACTGTATGGTAAAGACATTTAAGTGAAATATTATCTTTGTCGAGTCCTCCTCCAGTTCCACATCTGGTAAAAGCACTTCTAGTCCAATGCTGGGAATCTGCTCTGGGATTCCTTTCAAAGAACTTGGCTAGTGTGGCAATGCGAAATGGGCTTTCTTTCAGCGTTACCAGTAGGTCCTGGAAGCTGTTTTGTCTGTCTACTGGTTATGGACTATTACATGAATTAAATGGCAGATTGCTTGTAATCTCAATAGGTTAAATAAAATGGACACCGAACGCTTATAGATATTGACTAGGTTTCGGTCCATAGTCACATCTGATTACTAATGTTGTGGTAGGAAATAGATTGCTGCTATAAATGTATTTACATGGTTCCCTAGTTGATTTTAGTTACTCTTGTCAATGCGTGCAGGTTGTGTAATAATTCAGTTCGTTTGTTATTTCTGATGAAATCATTAATCTGGTTTTATTTGTGGTGATGAAGTTACATTTTTAAAGCATAGTCTAAAAGAAGCTTTTCCTGCCAGCATGTGACAGTGCAGATTAATGATATCTGGAGTGACATTATGATTGCTCTTATGATTCATTACACCAATAATGGCATTATTGTTGTATTAAATCACACAGGCAGATTTACTGCCTCGGGCAGAAACGCAAGCCCGATCCACAAGCGCCATCTACTGCTAAATGGTGGTCATTGTAATTGAAATATGTAATGATTAGTTAGGTGCGTTTACATGAGTGACATACACCTGATACAATGATATAATTAATAAACAAGCCACGCAGCTTGTGGGATAAGGGCCATGCTCACAACTGCCAGCTTGACTGTGCTGGGTCTTGAACCTAGACCTGTGCCACCTCAGTCACAGTTATGTCTATGTTCTAAGCTACCTTGTACTTCTTAACATTCATTCATTATCTTCGCTTAATCCACACGGGGTTGCGGACCAGCCAGTGCCCACCGCGGCTACTCGTACCCACAGGAACAACCCTAGACAGGGCACCAATCTATCATAGGACACCCACTCAGTCATGCACGCAATCACACACTAAGTGTCACTTTAGAGACACCGTGCTGCACTACTTCTTAACATAAACATCTAAATTAATTATGCATTTAACGTGAAGAAGTACACCCTACTGGCCTTTACATTTAGCTCTACATTCTGAAATAGATACGGGTGTTGGTGGTTGTACGTTTTTCTAGAGCATTTGTTTTTACAGAAACTGCTGACAATAGCTACATTGATCATATTTACCGTTCTTCTACTGTATTTCATTAACCATTTATGTGGTCAATTTTGTCGTGGGCCAGAATTCAGCCGACTTACCGTGGTGGTGCAATTAAAAAAAATAACCCGCTGACTGGTTCAAAGGTCCAAGGTTCAAACTTGAGAACCTCACATTTACATCATTTAGCAGATGCGTCTATCCAGAGTGACTTACAACTGATGCATTTTTACAGTTGAAGCAGTTATGGGTTAAGGACCCATCTTGCACCCGTCTTGCTCAAGGACCCATCAGTGGCAGCTTGGCAGAGGTGGGATTTGAACCCTGGATCTTCCAGTCCATGGATTAGTAGATTTAACCACTAGGCTACCACACTCACGTAAACCATTTATTGCTTAGATTGTACACTGTAAGATTGAATCAGTCATAGCTCTGGACAAATACAGATAAGCCAAAATAATCCAAATGATCATTTTTGTTTTAACTTCATTTCTTAAATGAAGTTTGTTAAGTGTGGTAGTCGGATCTGTTCAGTCACAGATAATAAACCACATTCAGCAGTGCAATGTTTGTTAGGGTGAATAAAATTACACTGATCATAAAAATCAGGGATATTTTGTTAGAGGAGATTTTATTTTGAAGTATAACCTAATTTTTGTGAGGAGTATAGTTGCTTAACATTAACAAATTCTGTTGAACAAAAAGTAGCTGGGGTGCTCTGGTGGTGAAGTCACTAGCCCACTGCCCCAGACACCTAGGTATGAGTCACACTGGTATGATCCTGAACTCTCTCTTCTATGCACTGGTCCACTGAGTACTTCAGTACTGTGTACCATGTGTAATCCTTTGTGACACTGCAGACTGTAGGTAGACTTCTCTTTCGCAGCAAGTCATGTTGTGTGTTATTTTTTAGTAATAAATATAAGCAAAGACTGAAATGGGGAGAAAGAATTTATTGATTGCTTTTACACACTGATTGCACAATCCTTTTTGGTGTTGTAATATTTGGATTAATACTGTTCAGCTTTGATCACGTCATCTGAATTGGTGTAGTTTTTGGCAGCTGAATTCATTGCCTGCACCAGCACAGAGTCAGTGAGACAAGTTTGTCTTCTCAACTTCATTCGCTATCAGCAAAGATTTCAAAAGGGATGTACAGGTGCACATTCCAGATATATAACAGTATCTGTGTCAGTTTAGCACTTTTTCTTACGATCTGTACGTTACAGTAACAATATGGTTATATATGTTATGTCTTAATCAATCCTTCAGACTCGAGCCGCATGACTATTTGTATAAACATTTACAATTAGTATTATAATGAACTAGTAATGCACATTATATACTGCTCCCATATTTCAAATTATGGGCTTACATGGGCAGTTTAGAAGTGATTTATACACTGCTCACAAAATTAGGCATATCTGATATTTTATTAGGGGTATATATTTAATTTCATATAGGGGAAGTATACAGTTTGGAATGTCCCCAAATTTTTGTGAGCACTATAATACCAATATCAGGACATTTGTTTACCCCTCAGCTAGGTTAAATGTAACCAAGAGATTCTGTTTAAGGTGGCAATTGATGTTGCCAACCCATTGATCGTAAGTAATAAAAGCTTAATTTGATTACAGCAGAAATACGTAGTGAATATTTTGCTTCACGATGGCTTTCACAATTTTCAAGTAAACCGCTGGTTCATCAGCAGCCGTGGATTTGCAGTGCAGCTGAACTGACTGAGACTAACTTCACGGATAGTGTTTAAAGAAATATTTTAATCTCATTAAGCTGCAGCGTTGCCCTCTAGTGGAACCTGGTGCTCATTTTCTTATAGAATTGCCCAGTTGCAGAGCTCGGGTTCCAGACGCACAGCGGAAGGTGGCTGGTTGGATCTGCCAGTATTTCACTGGATTAGCGAACAGGCTGATTCCTGTGTAGAGAAGCTTCTTGGCTTTGGTTCGAATCGGGCAGAAGTCATTCACTCCCACATTGCTGATACTGTTGTCATGAAGATACACCACCTTGTAATTTAGAACAAAGAGATGATTAAATAAAAGTGATGACATTGTACAACTTGTAGCCATGTTTCCTAATATTAAAATAAGGGTCTGTGACTTTCATAGGGATCTTTTTACAGCGTACTGTGCAAAAGTCTTAGGCCATCATTAGATTTGTATCAGTGCTATAATGACCATATGCAACACATTGTTGGCGATCGGAACTCAAAATTTCAAACGTGCGCTAGTCACTCTGTACCCCTCTTTTCCAGTGAGCTTAATTTGTAACTTTGCGATTTAACATATATTAACATATATTTGGCTGTTATTGTTCCAAAAAGACCATTCCTGTTGTAGCTTATTCACTGTACACTGTACAAGGGTCAACTTGGCATCCCAAAGAAGCTGCCAGATGCTGCTGTTGCTCAAATGTAAGGGAAGGTCACATTGCTAAAACGATGCTATATCTCATCCAATGTTGTACTAAGACTTTGCACAGTACTGTACATACAAGGTTTTGTATGTAGGTTTTGATATTAAAAAGCTAAATATATACAAAATCATTTACAGTCTGCTTTCTACTAAAACCTTTAAACCACTCATAAAGTGCTTGCTTTTTATTTTTTCATTTTAATTTTGCTGTGTTTTACAACATATTCTTGATTTCTTATCAAGATAAAATATTCAACGTTTTGTTTAATAATCATAAAAAAATTGGGTGCTCATGTCAAGTCCTGCTTCAGGAATTCGCACAAGATTAACTGTCTAAGAGAGAGGATAACAGCGCCCTCTATGGACCGTGATGCACCTTCCGGGCCATTGCTCTCCCAGTCTTTGTGATTTACAGGCCTTTTACAGCAGGGATTCAAAATGATCTCTTGCTCCTATGGACACAGGGTGAAGTGAATGTGTTCCAAAGATTGAGACTAGTAGAGTGTAGAATTAAAACGTTACTACCAGACATGCGCTCAAATTTGTGTTCTAATTTAAAATCTTATGGTTTTGTGTATGCTGCAGTTTGTCTATTCTTCATGTGCTATACCTAAAAAGACCTAAAATTGTCACTACATATTATATTTGGTGCTTTTTAATAAAAAAAGGCTTAACATTTCAAACCACAAGTACAAAAGAAAGTACAATAGTACTGTATACTGTAATAACCACAAGAATACTGACCGTCCTTTTTCTACATATATGAACCCTATATATGGTACAAACACACAAATGGTAAAACAGCCACACAAATTTGGACTTGTTTGAACCAGTGTGGTAGAATACAGAAGATCTCTGGATCATATTTCATATGTCCGATTGTCACATTCAACACTATGATCTTTCCTAGAAGAGGCAGAGTGACTGAAAGACATTCCTTATAAAGGAGATTTTTATGTTACCTGTAAATACTTTAGTGTGTTCAAACCCTGGGGAACTTTCTTCAGACGGTTGTTATCCAGATGAATTTCTCTGATTCGTGGAATATGAGCCAAGCTTCCGTCCTCCACAAACTTGATCTGGTTGAAACCCAAACCCAGCCTGTTTAAAAAAAAAATACAGAACAATGCGTTTAAGGGGGTTTGTTTCTATTATTGGTTGATTAGGGTTTTATTTATTTACTTAATGCCACATCAGCCTCAGTGGCTCTTCATAATATTAGCAAGTTTGCATCGATACTGGTCAGACACACCCATAGTGCGTTAATTTGAAGGGAACAGGTAACCTAACACAGGTTTTTGAATTGTGGATGGAAACCATAGTACTTGGAGCAGACACATGCACACTCCTCACAGTTCAGATATCAGGATCGAACCAGGGACTTCTAATGCTGTACAGCACCCCATTGTGAATGTTCCGTAATGATTACCTCTGTAAATGCTTGTATCGGATCAAGTCTTCCACTTCAACTTTAGCTATTTTGTTATAGTCCAGATGAAGCTCCGTGAGAGAGGATGGCAGATCTGCATCGATAAAGATAATAAGCCATTTTAAGCAAGTTTTTGGAGCTGCTGAAGGAACACGTGTACAATTAATAATGTACTCTAAACATGCATCAGAAGTAGTTAGGTTGTATAGCTACGTACCTTAAGTATTTATGAATCATATTTTTTACAGCAGTATTGATACGTTACAATTTCCAACACTTTGCTAAAAAAAACAGTCCTCATTGAGTAAGAAAACAAAAAAGTCAACACTAGACTAAGTAAATGTTACCTTTTGGTACTGCTGTCAGCCTTGCCTCTGCAATTCTCAAGTAAAGGGTTGCCATGTCATCAAATGCTCCTAGTTCAATCCCAGAGTTGGCAATTGGATTAGCACTCATTTCTTCAGGGAGAATATGAGATGAAGAGAAATTAAAACATTTACCACTGCATACAGTTTCAGCTATCTCTGCCGAGTAGATTTCAAATTTTAACACTTAAGACTTAATAACAATTAGAAACCATAGATTTGACAAATCTGGATATTCTAGAGAATATTTTATAAATGTTCCTTTGCCCTAGTCATTATGATTGTGTATGTAGAAAGGAAATGTTTCTCAAATTAATCAACTTATGTACATACTATATTTCCCAGTACTCATTGGGTGAAGGTATAATGCTCGCTGGATGGTATGTTGGTCCATCACAGGTCTTGTAAGGTGAAACGCAAGTGGTGTGTTTACCAAACCCCTGCAAAGGACTAGCGACCCATCCACTGTCTGCACTCAGTCAATTTCAGGTATTTAATTTTAATACACTCCAGAAGCTCCCTTGGAACCCTCACCATGGTCAGCGAGTCTAGAATAGGACAGTTTGTTTTGTTTGCTTTTGTAACATTAAAGCGCCGTTTAATGACCATCAGATCAACATTTCTTTCCTATTGTTATTTTATGTCTTAACAATTATAAGGTCTTTAAACTCTGGACATTTTGGCATGAACAGTCAACTTAGTTTTTTGTAAGTCTCTAACAAATATAAAAAAATAAAGTTGTGAGTTGAACTTGTTGGACTTTGTTAAGACTTGTTTCTTCCCTTGTCCTTCTTACCTATAGTCCTGCAAGTTCGGTTTGTTGCTGTTTTCACTTGCTAGTTGGTTCTCGGATACATAAGAGCTTTTTTGTCGTTTTAATCCACACCCATGTATATTGAGGTAGCGATCTAGCTAGAGTTTATACTCCTCTTGTTCTGCGTTGCATTTGCTTTGTTTAAAAACGTTAAAAACGAAAAAAGTTTTCAAGGTTAAATGTCTGAGTCTGCTGTTTTTGCTGTAATTCCTCAGGACTCAAAGCCATACCTAGAACATGCAGTGACTGCATCCCTTTAAATGCCTTTTTCTGAATTTTGCTGATCTTGTTGTCGTGGATCCTTAACTCCAGGATGTTTTTGGGTAGGTTTTCAGGTACTTGTGTCAGAAGGTTGTAGGAGATGTACAGCAGCCGGAGATTGTCCATGTTTTGGAAAGCCTTTGGATGAATCTTTGATATCCGGTTATTAACCAGAAACAGAGCCTGTGGTAATAAAGAGGCAGTTATGCTGCAGTTTTCAAAATAAGTCTAGTAGCACTGCAGTACAATTACAAGACTAAGGGTTAGATGTGCTAGGGAGGCTCAGTGGTCCAAGATGCTTGTTTACCACTGTGGACCAGGACCTAGGTTCTGGTAATATCCATATCACATGCAGACACGACTGTCTGTGTCTGAGGGAGAGGAAGTAGGAAAGGACCCTTACAAGCCCTTCCATTAGGAAATATGGGTATAAACAACGTAAACATTATTAATTACAACGGAACAATTAACTGAAATGTATCTAATAGCTTGTAATACCTCTGCATATATAATTCTGAAGTTCTGATGAGAATTTCCTGTAGACTGGGATTTTTTGCCACCAGTGGTAGAGTGGTATGGCAATACGCTTTGATACACCTGCAAATTCATCTCCATCCTTCACTCTATAATAGCCTTTGGTACACCCAAAGCCAATCACTACTCTTTGATTATCATCAATATCTGCTTTGCAAATGGTACATTTTGCTGCACTGTACCACCTCTTCTCAATCTTTGAATCCTTTTTACACAAAAGTCTTTATAGCCGATAACCCCAGTGCAGTTGCATCTGCAGGATCCTAAAGTTACTACCACCTTAAACACACAACGTGACTCATTTTGTCCGGGGAGTATATATATTGCAGGATGCAGTACCCTAAATGGCACACTAGTTGAAATTCGAGTTCAAATACACGTTTACACCAGTAGTTCTATAACCATTAAAGAGTAACATTCTTCAAACTATTCAAATGGAAAAAAACAGTATGTGAGAATGAGTTATTCAGCTTACATATAGATTACCCAGCTTTTTGAAATCATCCTCCTTGATTTCAGTAATATCATTGTTTTGGAGATCAATCATTAGTGTATCTGCTGGAATGTCTCGAGGCACTGATGTCAAACCTGTTAAAAATCAAAAGCCAGCGTAAATCAGAATTTCTTTCAGGCTACATAATGCCACTGCTTTGTACTTCATCGTTTTTACCTAGATCTGAACATTGAACTACTTTCCGGAAGCACTGGCATCCAAATGGGCAATCTATTATTTGATTATCTTCAGGGTCATAGTCGTCGTCGTCGTCGTCGTCGTCGTCATCGAGCTCGTTATCCTTCTGCATCATATCGTACATTTTCATCACCTCCATGATATTAATTGGCTTGTATGGTTTTCCATGGCACAGCAACAGCAGGCTGAACATCAAAATCAGTCTCATTGTGAACGTTGTATTAAGATTTTGTGGTGATTGGTAAGACCTGCGAAAGGAAATCAAATGTGTGTAGTCAACTTTTAGGTGACAACATCATAAGAAGCATTAATTGTATAAAAGTAGCTTTAAATGCAAAATTAGATCCTCTGAAGCAGTGTTCAAATGATGGCCGATGTTTACAGATCAGGGTGACCTGTGGCCAATATGTGTAGTGTGTGTGTGTGTGTGTGTGTGTGTGTGTGTGTGTGTGTGTGTGTGTGTGTGTCTGTATGTGTGTATATATATATATATATATATATATATATATATATATATATATATATATATATATTGCACAAAACAACAACATTTGTATACACATGGTAGAAGCATCTTTTTGCTTTTAGGCTCCAGTTAAGTTTTCATCTTGTCATAAATGGCCTCGCCCTCACTTGAATGTCTCAGTTTGAGCTGCAAGTCGTGATGCTGGCACAAAGCTTCTCTATATTTTCTCTGTTATTTTTTAATATAATCCTCTGAGCCTTCTTTAGCATTAATTAGCTGCTTAATTAATAGTTTGACCTCTACTCTGGAGCTGCAGCAATGTTAAAGGATGTATTTGTTTCCTGAGGGCTCACTGTGGTTTCCCTTCACACAGCATCAAATTCTTAAACGTGTGGAAGGAAGGCTTACTTGTGCGTTTCAGATTGAAGGTGAATCATTTGTTGGAGCCCAAAATACCGTAAAAACGTTTTTGTTAGATGGGTGCAGAATGTCATATCTTCTAAAAAAATAAAAAATACTGGTCACGTTACCTCACTTTATCTCCACTCCTTTTTCTTAGACTTGGCTTTTGTGTAAACCTGCCTTTACTACGTTGTCTATTGTGAAAGCACTAACACTCACGGCATGAGCTGCACTTTGAAATGATGTGCTGGCTTGCATTATACATGCTTCCTGATTGGTATCTGCCATGTGATGGGGATGACCAGTTAGGGGTTTGCTGTGAAGGTTATGAGTTTGATGATGTTCCCCCAAAAGGACTTAGTTACTGTTAAAAGTACTGTTAAAATGCCAATGTGCTGTGATTCTCAACAATACAGTTATTTTTGCAGATACGGAAAAAAGCTCAAACTATTATTTACGCATGATGAGTAATGGGCAAAGGCAATGTGCAGATTGAATAGTGCTTTTACACTGCCGACATCAAGTTAACACGTGGCAAGAATATGCAGTTAAAGAGTACTAATCAACCACATCTAAATGTTCAACCAAATTACTCGTATCAAAGTACAAAATCTTTCTCAGCTAAGATCCAGTTCTAGCACTAAACATTAAACCCTGAACATTAAGGATAACAATCTTTAGAGGGACAGTATCCAGTTCAGTTCTAAAATTAGCTCGAAGCTTATTGCAAAATCAACAAACCTCATATATATTAGGCAATTTAATAAAAAGTCATCATATTAGAGCTTACTCTGGCAGAATTAACTTTAATGGTGAGGATGTGGGAGGCTCTGGACTTGCGGTGCGTTGGTACTAAGCACCCAGCAGCTGATTCCTGAAATGTTATTTCGACCAGTCAGCCATTCTGTATCCATAATGGCTAATCTAAACCATGTACGATCAAAAAGTTTTCATCGTGCCTTTATGGAACACTATGTAAAAACAGTGCATCCTTTTTTATTGTCTAAAGATGCTATTGTGAGAGATCGCATAGATTTACACAGAGATTAAAACAGATGTGTGTCTGTAATGCAGTTTGTTGAACCAGCATCTTGATTAAATGCAATTCCCAGCTTTTAGGAGATCTTGTGTATGATTTGTGTAAACGCATAGAATCCATACAGTTTGTGAAAATCGGACCAATGCAACATAAAAACCATACAAGTCATGTCATTTCCAATAAAAGAAAAAACAAATTAGTTAACTGAGTAAAATAAGTGGCATACCTGAGAAGTCGCTGTTATGCCAGTCCAGCTCCAAAAGACCTCAGGAGAAACATGAATAGGCTGCTGATCCTAAATTCCTGCCCAGAATTTTCAGGAGGGGGAAACAATTGCTCCTGAAAAAGTCTAGTCCTTGAACGGAGATGAAACGACCCTGCCGCTATGAGGAGCTGTGTATGAATGAAGATCCCACACTGATCACTGCGTCAGGGAATTCTTAACTACTGCTGAGTACACACTATGTCTACTCATATGTTCCTCATCACAGCTTGAAACCCTGCCAAAGCGGTCAGTCCTCGAACAGGTGCTTGGTGTCTTCATGCTCAAGTACAGTATATGTGGGAGGCTTCCTGCCACTTAAAATTCAGTATGCGTTGAGATTTTTTTTTCCTGCAAATTAAAGCAAACGTGCTTCATTTTTCATACTTTAAAAGCCTGGCTTTGTGGATTAACCGTTTCTACAGTGCCATATTAATCTAAAATAGATGGCATTTCACTTTTTGGTCATTATTGTTACAAGTGTATTGTTACTAATGAACAACATTAGTAGGTTTGGCAGGCCAAATGCTCATATTTCTAAACATTCATAGTCATTATTCTATACGATGTCATAGGATGCCACATTTTATAGTTAGTTCATCTCATTTCTGTCCTGTTTAGTTGTACGTCCTCCTGTTGTGAAGTGGATTTGTTTAGCAGTAAACAAAAGCTCAGCACAATATGACTGACCACTGCTTACTGAAACATATAAACATCGTCTGTTCTTAATTACAGCACTCACTGCAGGTCCAGACTGCCTCTAAGGCAGTGTGCAGATAAGAAGCTTTATAAATTGGGTTCTTATAGCCAAACATCCTCACACAAGCCTGAAGCCTCCATGCACAATACAAAGTGTTAGCTATAGTGGTGTCAAGTACAGTAATTAACAAATAGAAGATGCTCTTATCTAGAACGAAGGACTCGACCTTATACGACCTTTTAGAGAATCTAGAGTTGGTTGACTCTGGTCACATGATGTGAAGTTAACTCAATTCACAAATTCACAAAGGCCTTGTCACTTGCTCGGCTTACGCTGATAAAAGGGGCAGCACGGTGGTTCGGTGGGTAGTACCGCTGCCTCAGAGCAAGAAGGTCCCAGGTTCAGTCCCAGAGTGGAGCGGCCTGGGTCCTTTCTGTGTGGAGTCTGCATGTCCTCCCCGTGTTTGCGTGGGTTTACTCCAGGTACTTTGGTTTCCTTCCACAGCCCAAAGACATGCTTGTTGGGTGTCTAAAGTGGCATTGACTTGAGTGTATATAACTAGGTCTGATATAACCCTGCGTGTTGCTGAAATGGCCAGAAATGTCGATAGCGCTGTTAAACAAACTGTAAAATTAAGGTGAAATTGTTTAAATTAAGGTAAAATATCCATATATTTAAATATGTTGAAAAAGCAGAGATTTTCATCGGTGTCCTAATTTTTACACGCGACTATTTAGCCAGAATATAACAGAACGAGTTAAAGGTTTAAGTACCATTGTATTTGTTCATGTTAAAAATAAAATTCAACTCTTTCAAAGAATTCAAAATAACAATGTCTTTTAAATGATTTTAAATCAGGGAACTGAAGTTGGATCTTCATCATGTTGTATGATTTCACCTGAAACTTGTTTGATCTACAGCGAGAGGCGTGACTCGACCCGTGTAACTTGGGACTTTTGTAAATTGGGACAATTATAGATTAATGGCTCTGCTTAAATAGTTGTAACTTAGCACAGGTGGGATTTAAACCTGCCTGTTGTAGACTTTTTGTGACCAAAAGTTTGTGGACACCCAAACTTACATCTTCAGCATGTAATGTTGTTAAGACTTGTCAGTTAAAGTATCTATGTTTAAACCTGCAAAGCAGATGTTTATATATCGATAGTTTAGTTAATCGGGGTGTTTTAAAGCGGATGTAACACATAAATGATAGACAGAGTTTTTTTCTATTCTGTTGTTTTGCTATATAATAGTTTTCCAAGGACGTTCCAGTGTGCTTACAACAGCACAAAAAGTACTAAGTCTCATGTTTATGGAATGTTCGCATGCCAGGTTTGAGTAGGTTTGGCAACGATTGTGTATAGATTGGAAACCCTTGTCTGTTAAAGCCTTTATAAATTTCCCCCCAGACTGAAGAACCGTATTGTTTTCTGAAACAGTAGCAGTTCTCATGATTTTTTACCGCTTCCTTTGTGAAAAGAAGTCTCTTGATTACCTTTGTAAAAAAAAATACATCCTTGAAGTCTTAAGTGCAAAGAAGTGTCAATTCTCTAGAAGTTGTTATATCAAAAATATTTATTTTAGTTTAGTTTATTTAGTTTAAAATATTTATTTCAATTAATCTCAGTAGTTTTTAGTGTTAATCATGAGTAATCACAGTATTACTTGCTTGTGTGGGACTCTAATGAAATTACATAGCCATCTCATGGGCCGGTAGTTGTCAAATCATATGTTTACACTACACTTTAGAGTGTGCTTATGTGATGGAATCTGCTGTCTCACAGTAATGAGCAAAGCGGTGTATGGTAGTGACCGAAATCGTTTACAAACACCATTAGTTCAGGTGCCTCACGTCGTCAAGCAACAAAAATACATATCCCATTTTTCATCGTTTTATACAAAAATGAGGGGAGATTTCAAAATGAATATCAAGCGATTAAAAAAAATAAGCATTTGGTTTTATTTAGTTAGAAAAGATCATCTGAGTAGTTAAAGAGTTGTTGATTGAAAAGTTGTATGATTATGCAAATGAGATGCAAACTCAATGAATGTGAGTAGTAAGTGATGTATTCATGGTGGTGAACAGAGGGGTGTCAAACTGGACCACAGTGCCCCCACATTGACTGTTCAGTAGGGTGTATGGTCACCCAAGAGTGTCAAAACACATTGACAGTGATGGTTCATTGACAGGATCAGATTATCCAGCAGTTCTTGTGAGATCTTTATATTAATTTTCAAATTAATCGGATAAATAAATTAATAAGAGGTTGGGTCCCCTGTTGAGTCTTGGTCCTCCCGAGGTTTTTTCCTACCACTTTCAGGGAGTTTTTCCGTTCCACTGTCGCCCTAGGCTTGCTCATCTCGGGATTGGCCTTTTAAGATAATATAAGATTGCAAAGCTGCTTAGAGGCAATTGTAAAAAAAGTGCTATATAAATAAAATTGAATTGAATAATCTTGTCTGAATGAGTCAGTAAGTTATTAATACTAATAAACACTCCAATAAGAGCAAATAATAAAGGTCATTTCAGCTAGTTTATATTGAACACGTCTATGTGTGAAGGATTGGGGGTTTTCAGCTTTTTTAAATGTTTTTTGAATGTCTTCCTAGGTAGTTTATACAAAGATCCTGTACAAATATGTCATTATTATTGCAGATTGCTCCACTAGAATAACAGATACGTGTCTAAAACTGAATCAACTCAATTCCAAATCACAGTAAGTGTTCAGTATAGGTATCATATAGAGAAGGGGCATTTCATTGCTGATGTGCTTGGACAAGGCTGCAATGGAGAGCAAGGGACAAAGAATTTATACTGGTGCCTCTGATGTTCTGTTCCAGTTATATAAAAGTTTCCATCTGTAAGTACAGGTTAACATAGCTCAAGAGCTTGAGTCGTAAGTATCTAAACCCCTGATCTTCTGTGTTCATGCGTGCAGACAAGTGATTTAAGGCTGTTTTGGGAACATGTAAATGGCAATCGCCTCCAGAGTACTTGGTAGGAGATTTATGAGAGGGTTTATTTCAGTAAATTATAAAGCTTTATCCTGGTTTCTTTTGCTGAGTATTTCCACTCTATCCTTAACAAATCTCTACATTTTTATCATCAAGAGACAAGTAAATCTTTGCACATTGGACTATTAGGATTACCTTTCTCAAATTATTTTTTTAGTTTAACAGGATTTTTATTTCCAAAACTAAGTGCATATGTGAAATAAATAGGTATTGAAATTATTCAAACTCTTTCACTTTTGGCACACTTTCTTGTTTTATACATTTAAATTTTAAGTGGACACAATTATGATGGATAATCTAAACTATTCAAATTGAGAAACTTTAATGATTTGATTCCCTGTAGTGAAGCATGGTGGTACCAGTATCATGCTATGGGGTGCTAGCAGATAAAGGAAAACGTGACAGAATTAAGGAATTGAACACAGCACAGTTCATCCAAAGTTCATCCAAACCAAGACAAAGCTGGAGTGACCTTGAACAAGACTTTGATTTGATCTTAGTAAAGTCAAAGAGACCAGAAAAGGGCAGTTTATATAAATTGTCATCCAAAATGGACTAAAACCTACAGAGACTTTAGATAAGAGGACTTTTTTCTGCCAAAAGGGCTTCTAGGAAATACTGAATTAATGGTCAATGGTCAAATGGTCAAATCCTGTAGGCTTTCTGTACTTTTTTCCAATTATTGCTATATTTGATACAGTATTCTTTCTTAGGTATTTTGACCTACTAAACAAATGACTATTTAAATGTATTTAAAATGTTTTTGTTAAACAAGCTCATCAATAACTGGATAACTAGCACTAGTTAAGGCAGCAGAAATAATTACAGATTGTTTTTAGAACTCTGATTTATTGTTAAACACACCACCATCACCTGGAAAAAAGTTTGAATACAGGCGGTGCCTTCTAGCTGAGCCGGGCATCACATGCACCTCGTTTTTTGTTGAAGAAGGGGAGATGCAACAGTCCTGCAATAATCTGGAATCCTTTTTCAGGAAACGTCTATTCCTGTGATTTGTGTTCTCTGTGTAAATGAACTGGAGACTCCAAAACCCTGCCTTGATACACCTCCATAATATAACACTTCATTTCATTAAGATTATTACGGGCACATTACTAAAGGCTTTGCATGTTTGAAATGATCTTAATATGGGTCAGTGGTGGGACAGTGCTTAAGGTACTGGACAATACACCTGAAGGTCCCACGTTTAAGACCCAGCACTGTCAAAGCAAGGCCCTATTTTACAATTTCCCAAAGATTGTGTCAGTTATAAGTCAGTCTGGTTAAGAGCGTCTTCTAAATGCTGTCAGTGTAATGTTAACTCTAGCTCGACATAAGCAAGTCGAAGAGGACTGCATTGTGTATAAGTGTCTAATGATTTAGGTCTAGGCATTAATAAATAAATAAGATATGTTTTGATACACATTGTTCATCTATGGACAAATGAAATCATATTGAGGAAGGTTTGTAATTGATGACTTTACGTTCACCACTTTGTGTACTGTAATGAATGGCGTCTAAAAGTCTGGATATGATCCTAATCGTGTAGTTAAAGTACTTTGGTATGTGAAGAGTACGAACGACATAGAATTGCATGAGTAAGCCCATTTGGAATATAACCAAAGTTCTAAGAGGTTGCCATAATTACGGCTCCTGATTGCAGGAAAACTTCATCTCATCTAATGAGTTCCATGTAAAGCTACATAGAGCCATCCAGAGAGGTGAACGAAAGTCTGCTGGCAATAAGGTCACACGTTAGAGGCTCAGATGTTTTGTGCAGTTTATTAAATACTATATTAAATACATATACTTCTGTGTGGTAAATGAACATGTTTGTTTAAATTCAACATATGTGGTCGGACAGTGTGCGAATGGACCATGGATTTCCTGCCTGATGACTTTTATGAAATGTTGTAATATCGAGTATCAGTCAGTAGTACCCATGTTATAGAAAGCATTTATGGGATGTCCACTGTGATCTTAAACATAAACTGTCTTTTTTAATGAAAAAGGAACTGACTGGTCAGAAGTGTATGCTGAAGTAATTTAATACTGATTCGACCAAAATTATCCCTACACAGTCACATTTTTCCTCCACTGATTCACTGGAAAGTCAAATATTTCCATTCGGGGCTCATAGAAAGACTGCAGTCTAAATAGATGCCCACAACCACAGCCATCTGCTGACATGATCTACATACCAGCGCAGAACCATGCCTTGTTTTTCAATTCTAATGCTTACAGGTTTTCCCTCCTAATCATATGAACACATTTAACTGTGATCTGAATGCAGAGCTCTGAACAATTACGTTCCTCTCTTGTTGTTTATCTCGCAACCTGCCCAGATTTACAGGTTCCCATCTTGAACATACGGCACTTTATGAGCTATATACAGCAAGCTTAAGAAAAGATACAAATATGATTGGATCTATTTAAATCTCTGAGGCTTGATAACGACGCTGGAATAGGATTGAACACAAGAGAAGGCGGTGGGGGGAATCTTCCGCAGGTCCAGCAGATTGTTCTCTAGACGCAGAGCTACCAGGCGCGAGTCGTCTTCAATCGCTGGGTCACAGAAGCTGTCCTCTCCAATATGTCTGCAAGTGTAAACATGAAAACCGTCAGAAGCTCTCAGCAGGTGTCTGACTCAATCTGTTGTACTAAGTCTGGTGTTCACAAGTCCAGACTTCCTATCTAAATATTTCTAGGGCTTTCGAAATCCCTAGACTGACATTTATGAAAATATTACCAAATACTGTTCCATAAGCATATATTCCACTCGTTTCTGAGCTGTTCGAGTGGTTTGTGTTGGCAGAGAACTTCCCCATCTATTGCTATCCACCCCACACCCCCAAACACTGCACTATTTGAGCCTGAGATTATAACTCATACACGGCTATTACAAATCATGTAATCAGCATAACAATTTGAGTGGAAAAAGAAACACATTTCAGAATATATTATTCCGCTACATGGCCAAGTGCTAGTGTTCTTTATTTCAGCCACACTAACTGCTAACTGGTTCATCATATGAAGCATATTGCATAGAATTTCCATGGAGACTGCAGTAACAATAGAATCGGATATACTGAAAACCTCAGTGCCACTTAGTTTGGTATTTTAATAGGTTTCTGCCTCCGCAACAAGTCAACTTTTTGTCCTGCCCTGCTAAAGTCCATAGGAAAGGTTCAAGGAAAGATTTCTTTCCATTTTGATGGAGAGCTTAATCAGACACTAGGGGAAAATCGACCACCAAATGACTTGGAACAACTCATTTAATTGTCGATTAGTCTGTGACTTTAGGATGCATTTTTTATCGCTCCAACTAGGAGTGCTTGGCGTTATTATAGCAAATAGGGAACATACCAATTATCAATAAATTCTAAACTGCTCAACTATGCACACAGGTTGTTATGCTGGTTATATGATTTGCAATGGAATACATTATTCTAGACTAATTATTATTCTAACTAAATTCAGGGACTGTAGATATTTTTTACCGACCAATGCTGTGCAATACTGAACTTTGGACCGGAAGGTTCAGGGTTCAAATCCCACCTCTGCCAAGTGACTAAACAAGAACCTTAAATTGCTTGGAGTGTATCAGTTGTTAAGTCACTCTTGGTAAGAGTGTCTGCTAGATGGAAACATTTGCCGTGCTGCCATGGTTCCATGCCAATTAATTAGCTTAGCACTGGGGTATGTGTGTCAAAGTCTAGGTGGTGGCTTTTAATTAGGTCAGGTTTCACACAGACTCATAACTGGCTGTGTCTGAAAGAGGAGTGACCAGAGGGGTGAGTGTCCCCAGTCGCTGCAACAGCTAAGATTGATGGACCATGACCCCCTGTACTCCTGCACCCAGTAAATTACGGAATAGACTCCAGGATCCCACCCATAAATAAATAATATGTCTTGCCATAGGCTGTGACTCTAATCGGCATTCGTTAAAACTTAACATGACGTGAATTATTGTTAAGCCATCTGTGATTTCTTTCGTCCATGTAATATGAATTGTGTTTAAATTCCATTCATAGTGATGTGGATATAGAGTATGCAAGTCCTCGGCTAAACATCACCTGCTTAAGGTTGATTAAGGAACAGAATTCATACAGTGAAACCAATTGAAAGTAAAGAATCGAAATGAAACCTACCTTATATTATTGTTGCTGAGTCTGAGGAAATGTAACGACGTCATCTCGTTGACACCGTAGGGAACAATGGTCAGCTGGTTATGATCCAGACACAGCTCAGTCATCGTGTTCAAAGTACCGAGGAAAGACTCTGGTTCCACACCATCCTCATCCAGCTTGTTGAAGGAGAGGTAGAGATATTCGAGACCAGGCTCCATGTGAGCAAACACGTATCCTGGAATGCGTTCAATTCGATTCCCGACCAACACGAGGTGAACCAAGGACTTCGGCAGGAAAGACGGCACCAGGTGCAGGTGGTTGTGCGAGAGATCGATCGATTCCAGGTTCCTTTTATTAAGTCGTGAATAACGAAAGCTTGGCATGAGTCAAGGTAGAAAGAGCAAAACATAGGCATGCTGTGCTTATTTAAGCACTAACACTTACGCGTGATCGATCCAGGCCAATGGGGAAATCCTTGTTTCTTCTAATTTGTTGTGTCTCAGAACAACGACATTGAGGTTTTTGCTTTGGTTGAAAACGCCGTCAGATATTTCTTCAATTAAGTTATTTTCAAGGTGCATCTCCTGAAGAATAAATAAAAGGTACGTTTTATGTTGTAGGGCTGTTATCATGTCAAACACATGGGTAATAACAGTAATCTGCTCTCAGATGGACTCAGCACTGTCGAGAAAATATACATATGTACTCACAAAAATATTTCAGAATAAATATAAAGCAATGAAAAAGCCATCTGAACAGCACTTTCAGCCTTTTATATAGTGCATTTGACCAGTTAAATAAAAGTTGTTTTTGCATCCTATTTGCGTTATAGAACAAGTTTCTTTGACTTTTCATTTGCTTTTCTGATGTTCTTGTTTAATAATAATAAAAAAAGATTATAGCTTCGTATTCATTTTGAAATATCCCCTAATTTTTGTGTGTATTATACACATGATCAGCATGATCATTTCACTTAATCTACAATTGCCAGTGTACAATGGATTTCTGTGCTAAGACTAAAGGACAACCCTGCAAAGACTAAAGTCAACGAGTACTGTGCAAAAGTCTTGGGCCACCTTTAGATTTGTTGTTTTAACAATGGAATATTATTATATTATTAGTATATTATATTATTAATATAGTTATATTATTTCTAAGTCTTTTTATTAGAGAATTCAATGGCTTTCACTGACAAAAAGGGACATTTTGCGACCCTGTATTGAAGTTTAGTCTAAAGTAATCTTGTGTTATGTTTTCTTTTACATTTTAGCCTCAGATCCTCTCATGGTTGTGTGGGGGTCTGGTACACGTGCAGACATGACGGGTGTATGTATGTATGTATGTATGCGTGTATGCATGTATATATGTATATGTATATACACATATATGTGTTGAGTTGTGCTGATATGAGTGGATTAGAGAAGTATTCATCAAAGCTTATTTTTAACAATCAACGTATTGAATGTTTCTTTCTAAGAGCAAACGTACGAGCAGAGATGCTGGTAGTCCTTGAGGGATGGTGCGGAAATAGTTTCTGCCCAGCCGTAGGTAGGTGAGCTGTTTCAGCGGTTTGAAGACATTGTGATGGACATTTTCTTCACTCAGTAAATTTCCCTCCATTTCCAAAATGACCAAGTTGCTCAAACCTGCAAGAGTTGACTTTAGTAATTTACTACAGCACCCAGATTCAAATGAGCTTCATTAGTATTTCAGTATATTAATTGGCAGATATGTACAGTACACAGGCATGCAAGATGGCGAGTGGATTTACCTTCAAAACTTCTGCCATCAATTTCTTGCAGGATGTTCTCGTTTAGCTTTAATTCCTGGAGCGTGTGTGGAAGTCCTGGAGGAATGTGTTCTAAAAGATTTCCATCCATATATAACCGTGCTAAGAATTTAAGCTTCTGTGAATCACAGTGAAAACATATGAAATGTAAACGTGGACAAAGGTCATAGAAATTTCTAATCACATTTATTAAAGAAATTGAATACTCTGCTGTGCATTTACATCACAGTGGTTTTGTTGTAAATGCAGGATGTATTTTCTATTTGAACAACGGGAGCTGTTTTAACTCAGTAATTGGAATTCTCATAGCATGTACGTCATCTACTTCACTTCAATCAATTTTCTCAGTCTGCGCCTGCACACACACCTAACCTTCACTGCTGCCAGGTCTGTGTATTTTAAAAACGTGCCTTTATTTAGGCTGTTTTTTCATGGCATTTTTTTTTGTAATTGGAATTGGCAACACCAAAATTAAAGGCAACAATTTTAGGCTGTTGTACACTTCTTGGAGAAGCGATTTGAAGTACAAAGTTTTCATCACATATTCTTTTTTTTCTAAATACAGTCTAATCCGGTTAATTGGACCACCGGTTAATGGAACCAGCTGCCTATACGGACCAAACCTAAAGTACCGAAAAAATTCCTATTATATACGTGTAATGTTATTCGCTTATTTGGACCAAAATTCCACTTAATCGTACCAAAGAACGTGAGAGGGAATAAGAAAAAGAAGCCACAAGACCCCACCTAATGGATGCAAAGCGGATCAGTGAGATATGGGAGGCTTTTTGGGATCCCCGGGAGAATTTATGCTATTATTAAAGGTCAGAAAAATCCAAAAAGTTGTGCTGACAAGAGCAAAACCAGCAGGAGGTGACCACGCCCAACACTTTCTTAATTTTGTTCAAGTGCAGTCCGTTAAGAGAAGGGGTCAGATCCCACTGGATAAGTTCTTCAAATGTTGACTGGAATTTAGTAAGAACTTGTTTTTTACAGTATTA
>JAYJMA010097252.1:0-21782 GCA_036873895.1 Parotocinclus cabessadecuia
GTCCTGGGTCCTGAGTGGCTAGGTCCTATCGGTGTCGATGTGGGTTTACTCTGGGTACCCCAGTTTCCTCATACAGTCCAAAGACATGCATGCATGTTTATTATGCTGAACCAGTATTGTATATGTTCTGTTCACAAAACTTAGAGGATACTGTGAATTGAAATCTCTCATAATGGCATATGATATATATGCAATGATATATATATATATATATTCTTACTTTTATTTTATGTTACAGCAGCAGTGAACTCTTCATATTCTTTACCTTATTGTAACCGCAGAATTACAAAATGATTGTTGAAACTGGAAGGAGATTTTCTTAATCCTCATATTAATGTTGATATAAAATTTTAGTGGTTATTAGATCTGTATAAGAGACCGCTCCAACTCCAGCAGCTCTGTGGGAGGCCGATCTGGTGCGTATATGTTGCCTTTTCCCCCTGCTAATTGTAACAATATGTAAAACAATGTACTTTATCACTGGTCAAATGTTAGCTTTTTGTATGTGGCATCCTATCTGAAATGTAACCTACTTTCAACAAAAGCTTCTGCCAAATAAATAAATGTTAATATAAATGAGTATCAGACAAAGATTTTGTGTTATATACAAAATGATTAGCAAGAATGGTCAGTCTGCAAATCTGTACTCAGACTGCACCACTTTGCCAGGACAACAATCCAAAACCACCCACATGAAAAAATTATCAATTACCACCTAATCAAATTTTGACATGGTTATTCCATGCCTGTGGCCTGAGAGATGAGGTGAAGAGATATTCACAGTAGAGAGGATCTGGGATCCTAAAGGATCTGGAATGAGTCTGTGTTGATTATTGTCTCTTATGCTCCTAGTGTATAGAAACATAATATCAAAATAAAGTTAATTCATACATCTTTAGTAAGTGGTCAAGAAAATATTCTGTAGGACATGATTAGCGTGTACTGCAGAACATTACATATGTATTTCCAGTATAGTACCTGGAGGGTAAACACTAGTGGGTTACTTCAAACTGAATGGGAAAACAGTATTTACAAACGGTAAACAAATAGAACAAAACAAAAAAAGGAAATGCTCTGGGCCTAGTCATCAACTAAAAATTTATTTTTCAGTCCTGTTATTTGCAATTCAGTACAATGTGTTGGCTGTCTGCAAATAATTCTGTTCTCAAGTATACTACTGTATACTGCACTACTACACAGTTCATAAAGTCCTGGCCAAGTTGCAGTCTCCCAAAAGCCACATACATTTTAATAGATACATATTCATCATGTACACAAGCTACAGTGTTTTGATTTATGTTGTATCAGGTTTCAGATTAACCCAATAGTAAGTGTGTAACGTGAGGGTGACAAAGAGGATTGGAGCACGTGAAGCCCAGACTGACTAACCTCTGACCTAAGACACAATGTCCCAGATCTTTGGATGAGAGTCACACAAGAGCAAATGCGTTCCTGTAAGCTCTGGCTTCGACATCATCGGTGAAAAGTATTATATATCCTAAACATATGTTTTACTGTCAAATACACAAACACCAAAATGTCTCCTTGTATGCTTAAAACCCCATTATTTCTCTTACAGGAAATATCCAAAACAGTAAAATCCAAAATAAAGATAACTGTGAGCGAAAATGTTAAAGTTATGTACAGTGTTCTTAAACAAACACTTGCACATCCTGACACTGCTTAGATGGAATAAGAAACCCTTAAGCATATACATATTATTTAAGACACTACATATAATCTTGGGCATTTGGCCTTCTGCACAGACTCTGTTAAAATAGGGAGACCACCAGGATTTAGATTAAGGTAATCCCTTTTAGATTAGATTACTTTAAAAGGTCTTATAAAGCCCATGGATTCTAAGGATGAAAAGCTAAGAAAAATGGGTCAGAAACTGCTATTAAATATATTTTTTAATGTTCACAATGAACTCACAACTGTGCTGTTAATTAGACCAAACAAAGTCGACATCAGTGTTTAATGATGATTGCAAGATATAATATGCATTCATGTAGGTAATGATACTGTATTACTTGGTAACATTTGTGTTGTTTATGTACAATTCATATGCACTTAAAATACGCAACAGAGTTGCGTACAACAGGTTTTGTGCGGTGATCAGTGCAGGATGTGTAACCTTTGTTAAGTATTTGTTAAATACATTTAATGTTATTGCATGGCCCAGCCGCTACCTGTGTGGAGTTTTCATGTTCTCTTTGAGCCTGTATTTTCCTTCTGTTGGTTTAATTATTTGGTTTATGTAATGTTGCTATCAGAATTAATGGCCATTTCAGCAACTGGCACGACGTTACATTGATTGTTACTTTCAGCATCAGTGGCCATTTCAGTGATACACAAAAGGTTATATCTATACACAAGGGTATCTCGTGAATAGTAACATATATAAACTCAAGTCAAAGATAATTTAGCATAATTAACTAACCTAAGATGCATGTCTTTGGACTTTGGGAGGAAACCAGAGTACCCAGAGTATAACCACATAGACAATGGGAGGACATGCAGAATGCACACAGAAAGACAGTGGTTCTACCCACCATGCCACCCAAATAAGGTTCATACAAGGATCAACTGTATCTACAGTATCTACACTCAGATCAGGCCATATTAGCGTAATCAATGAACCTAATGCATATATTTGGATTGTGGGAGGAAACCAGAGTAACTGGAGACATAGGGATACAGCGAGCACATTTCACACGCAAATGAAACAGACCGCCTTACCTGGGATCAAACCCAGGACCAACCATGTTTTGGGATGGATTTGCACCCTATCCAGAGTTGGTTCCCAATATGCACTCTGTTCTTTCTATTAGACACTAGGTCCCAGAAATCCTGAGTTGAAATAAGTAGTCTTGAAAAGTAAGTGTGTGAGTGAATCTTCTACATTTTATAAATATAAATATTCAGTTCTTGTGGCTTTACAGTATACAGACTGCTTGTACAAAAATGTAGTATGGATTTGGACCTTATCACAACACCAAGACTATGTTAACTAAAAGAGTAATGGTGTATTCATATCCCCAGATAACATATACATCTACTTGTTTATTTGATTACATCTTCCAAGAAGTGGATCATATGTTCTTTAAATGTAAAAACTATTACAGTACTAGTAGCTAGTACTATTAGCTAAATGCAGTCATATTTTGTGACTTTTAAGCATCTAAAAGAAATTCTAGTCTTTTTCTCTTGACAATTGTTTACTCAATTATCTGGAGAAATTTGAAGCAAATTATAACAAAACTTTTGTTTAGTCTGAACTGTCCCATATCTTAAGATAATTTAACCTCATTACTGATGTCATTCCTGAATGACTCGATTTAAGACTAAGGGTGTACTGGGTACCAGTTGATGTTTTTGCACAATGGACCAAACACACTTATTAACCTATAAATAACTCACCAAGAAGGAGTTGTTTGAATCATATGAAACTGTATATGTATAAATATGTATAATGGTAATATATGTAAGTGATCACAATACAGCAAAAGCAAATGTTTATTGGAGAAACTGTACAATTGAACAAAGGTGACTGTGGCTGACTGTCAATAGCAGGACAAGTACTGGGCACAGTGACAAAAAAACCCTTCACCAAGTACATGGTCAGAAATGGGTAAAGACATGGGTGTGTAATAGAAGTGCCACCTGTATCTGGATAGTGGACAATGAAACTGTGGGAGCTACTCCAGCTTGTCAGAGCAGCATGTGATTGAATTTACTGATGATGTGCCTTTCCCACCTGGAGCCTGAAGTCTAAATACAGTATGAACCAGACCAAATTCTGAAGTCTTTTGCAATGTTTACATGAGTAATCCCTGTTGCTATTTCAATAGCTATTAAAAACAGTATATATTATGTATGGTAATCCAGTATGATGGTCAGCCATCTTAGCCAGTACGATTATTCAACTTTACTTTTAACTGTTAAGTATTTTAACTATTCTTTCCCATTTATCTTTACTGGAACATCATATCTACCTTTTAGGTGATAGTTATAGATAATTAAAAAGTCTATTTAGAGTTTGTTTGTAAATCTTAAGTCTAGTAAAGCTAAGTCTGAACCACATTGTCAGACATTACATAGAGCCTAAGTGAGCTCCACACTAATAAGTTGTTTAAAATAGTTGTTCAGGTAGGTGCTAATGAGAAATGCTCAGGGAGTGGTAACTAAGAGTAACATTATAGAGGTGTATCAAATGTGATGACTGATGTTATAATATGATTTGGCTCCATTCCAATGTAGCAAGGTGACCAAACCAGCAGAAGGCTTCTGGGCTTCATAAATAATTGGGGAACCGGTAAGGGTAAGTGTGGCCTTTTAAGATAGGGTGTCCATCCTACTTGGGAAGGAGCCTCTCTAATTTCTTGTAACATAGCCAACAGTCTTATGGCAGGTTTAGTTAAGGGCTGAGTACAAAGGCAGACAGACAGGTTAAACCCACTGCCTGCCAGTAGCCATATGCCGTCAGGCAAGTGCAATACTCATAGTGCATCGACCGAGACTGCAAACATGCACAAGTTTACAAGTTTATATATAACTATATAGTTTATTCTATAACTACTTAGACTCTATAGTGCTTCAGCGTACTATGTAATACACACTGCTCTGGCAGCAAGGCTTAAGAGCGGAGTTATGTCTCCCACTAGCGGTACTGCACAGTATTACAACAACAACATCATCTCGATTTAGTCATTTAGTTACCGCTATGTGGTCCCGTTTTCAGTCAGTTTCTTACTTTGACGCTATGTTATGTTTTGTATGGGGCACAGGTATTGTTTCCTGAAGGCCACTCGTAATAGTCAGTACATGACACCGTGGAAGCAAGAAAACAGGGTTGAAAATACGTAAACACACGTAAATAAAAGGAAATGGCAAAACGCAAGGTTACATGTACCGGTATTTAGCAGACGACCGTATCCATGCTTACAGTGCCTTGTACTGTATGTCATTAGTGATGTTGCCATCGTTAGTAATTTGTCATTAGTAGATTTTAGTGACTGACAAATCCTTAACCTTTTCGTAAACCCAGTGCCCAAACAGCTGGGCTACAGCTGTAAATAAGAATGTGCTGGTGCTGCTTTTTTGTGGATACTTGACACCTCGTAATGGCTGAAACGCGTTATTTCAAATAGGTTTTTAAATAGATATTTTAAAGACTTTGTTACAATGGTCTTCAACGTCTCCTGGAAATCACTTAAATCTACACGGCTCACAACAATAAGGGGATATTTTTTATTGGGGATGGCTCAAAAAAGAGCAGTATTTTGTGAGCAGTATATTGTCAATTGTTGTTCTAAAGTGACCTATTTTTTGATGAGAAGATATTTGATGAAGAGATGCTTAGCTCTTATATGCCTTGTTGGTGGTCTTCTGCATTTGATAAATACGTGTCTGTTTAAAATAACACTTACTTGATTTTAAGTCACTACAAAAACAACAACGTGGAAATTTCGCTCAACGTGCTTTAAGCCAGAAATGAAGCCAGACGCGTAGTGCGCATGCGCCCTGTTTCTGGTTGCCCGCAGTTGTACTGTCCGTGGCGGCAGCCGCCGTGCTGTTATGCTGCAGCGGAATAGCTGGTGGATCCCCTCTGTTCTCGTTCGATCGCTACCTGTTTTAAAACGGTCATGAAACGGTGCATCCGACTGAGGACGCTTTAACTGGGACGAGCAAACGGTCCAGCGAGCTGCGGCGCTATGCGCAGCCGGAGTGTAGCGCGTCTCTGTCGCTGAGCTCTTTCTGAAGCGGCCTACATGTTAAAGCGCTCACCCCTCCTCCTTCTCCTCATCCTCCGCCCTGCAACAAGCTCGCCGTGATGGCCGATGATCAACAGCAACCCGGCCAGCTGCAGCAGAGTCCTCTGTCCGGAGCAGCATCTTTCCCCAGCGCACTGGCAGGTCTGCAGGGCACCGAAGCTACAGCGCTGCAGTACAACAAGATCAAGAACTCGATCTGGTAGGAGCGTGCTTCTCTACGTTAGCTTAGCCTCCTTAGTTAGCTCTGTTAGCTGGCTAGTCGCTGCCAAAACATGTTGACAGGTTTAGCGCGCTAGCTCCTCCAGTCCTGCGCTCACATCTTCATCCATGTCTTCAACTGTTTCTAATGAATCGTCAGCATGCACCTGCAACCTGCAAGAAAGATCAATGGAAACCTATTGTCTACATAGCTAGTAGTAATATAACACGTTGAAATGCTTTTCCGAGGTTTTCTGGTCGCTGGATTTGGGAGTAAGTGGGGGTGTGTAACGATCCTCAAAGTTCCCGATACAGCATGTTGAATCGTCATACGGTACGATAAGAAACAATGAAATATTCACGTCCTAAAACGAAATCTGCTGCTCACCAAAACGAAATACCCCCTAATTTTGTGAGCTTGTGTATATTATTAAAACAGTACGCGGCGTAACTCTTTTGCCCATGATTTGTGTTTTGTATTGACACCAGCCATGCACTAGACCCTACTTCAAATAATAATAAAACTGCAAAAACAGCATACCAGCATCTGTTGTTTGGTGGATGCTGGTATGCAGGCCAATCAGTAAGATCACACAAATTCCCTGTCTGATTGTCCAACATGCATGATGGTCTGTGCTGTGTTTGCTTTTTTCTATCTAGTGCCAAGTGAGTGTCTCAATCTAATTGAAACTTTTTTTTGGTGGAAGTTTAATAAATTGGTCTGTGATGAGGTTCCATTCCCGTGAAGCTGATCTGTTCAGAATGTTGGAACCAGCTTGATGTAGAATATTGTTTTTTAGTGGAGTCTGTGCCTCATATGTCAGGCTGTCATGAAAGCCTTAACAGGAGCAAGTGTAACGGTGACTGGCTGAGTATTAAGCATGTAATTACACTTGGGAACCCCAAGTACTGTACAGTACAATATGATTGTACACTGGGCGGTGCTTTGTCAATTTGGAGCAACTGCATCACTAGCTCGTTCCTATTTTGATGAGCTGCATGCAAACGGTAGGTTGTAGTACAGTACTATAAAATTTCACAATAAACGTGGAGTTACTAATCTTACAACTACCTTTCCTTTAGTGTGTGCGCACGTAAGCTGTAGATGCCTGTCTAACTACTGTCCATTTGTGCATTTTTTTAAATTAATAATTAAAAAAATGATTAATTTTAATTAATTAATAAATCATCGGTGAGCAAGACGGTTGTTTCCTTCATTTTCCACTCCTACTTTGTTCGAAAAAGCCATTAGTTAAAATAATTCGGTTTCATTTGTTTGATTTCTTAATGTGGTGAGTCCATAATTTATTGCTGAGGTTAAAAGGCTGACCGTCCATCTAATCCATCTCAATCATCCATCTAATCAAAGTCTGTTTGCTTTAACAGCAGAGGTCTTAGAAATTCTAATAGAACCTAAAACTGTAATATACACATCATATTCATGTCTGAATGACAGAAAACTAGTACGAGTGAGCCCTTTCGAATCTTGCTGACAGAAGATAGAATCACAATCATAAAGATAGAAAGCACCATGGTAATGTTTCACTCTTGTATTCATTTTCCATAAGTGTTTCAAGTTTTTTAAAAGACACAAAGATGAGAAATACTATATTATACAAGACTGTACTAAATGTGTTCATGGTGTTAATATATACTGCTCACAATATTAGGGCATATTTCAAAATGAATACGAAGAGGATCCCACAAGAACTGCTGAACAATCTGGTCCATGCCCCATCACTGTCATGACTTTTTTTTTTTTACTGAATATTTGCATTTTTAGGCATTGAGAAGTTGGGCATTTTGGGGGATTTCTTATGTTCAAACAAGATTGATTTCTGATGTTCATCAGCGAGTACCGCGAAAAAAAAAAAACACTGCTAAACCACTATCTGAACATTTGTGATGAACATAGAACATAGTTTTGGGCTATGAGTAGGGAAATCCCACCATATTTTAGCTGAATGCACAATTCATTGCACCTAGCTACTCATTTTATGTTTTGTATGTTGAAATTTGCCTTAAGTATCTATCAGGTGTCAATAAAAAATAGTTTAGCATACTTTGTTGCAAAAGAGAATTCAATCAACATTGAGGAATGTGTTCAGTTTCATATCCACACTAGCTACCATTAGTATTCAATGACATTGGAAAACAATTATACTTGAATAATTTTACTACATTTGAATCTTTTGATCATCATGTGAGGGTTATTCTTGTTTTCTTCTTGTTTTTGTTATACACTTGGTTTTATTTTGTGGATCATTCTGTGATACAGTAGAGTGGGTGTCTATTTCTTTCTCATTGTAGACCTTTTTCTTTTTTAAAATACACTGGTCAAAAAAAAAATAGGGACTTTCAATTAGAAGAAATATAATTTATTTATTCCACCAAATTGTACAAGGAGCATATGTACAAATGTGGACATTTGATCTTAAATGTAATAATATTAAGACATTGTTTCAGTATTATGTGTTCGGTTAACTCCATCTCTCAATATTGTTTAAATGAGGATCCAATGTCCATATGTTTACATATGTTTTAAAAAATACAGTCATATTTGTTCATGTTAAAAATAAAGTTAAACTCTGTGACCACTGCCTTGTGACTGATGTGTTATAAGAGATTTGTTGATATGATGTGAGATATGATGTCAGTCTCACAATTGCTCTTGCTCAGTGCAGCAATGTATACTTTCGCCAATGGATAGGGATTTTTGTTTTTGTGTTTTACTTTCAAAATATTATTCCACAAATTAGGCTTTCAACATTTGTGTTAATGGCTTTGCCAAATTGTTTAATTTTTAAGCATGTTTAATGCAGGTTCCACTAGGCCTGGGTAATAAAACAGTAACGAAATGTATCACGATAAACATATGAGCAATATGATCATTTTTCTATAGAATAATCGATAGTTTCCGTTTAACGCTTTAAGTGCAAGCTGCTGGGGTGTGTGACCAAACCCCAAAAGTGTGCCCACTCTGGCTCATAAACAGCCTATCATATCCCTCGATAATAAAATGTATTGTTAGTGAAATGCAAGGAGCCAGCCATTTAACAGATGTAATGTTTGGTTGTGCAATCGAAGTGGAGACAACAGAAAAAACAGCAGGGTGTGACAGAATGATGGTGTGCGATATTGCACAGGATATTCCATATTTTAAGGACTTTCACACTTGCGCATCATGGTCGATAAATCCAGCTTCAAAAAGCTTCGCTCTGTGTTTGACAGCCGTTATGTTCTTACGGGTTGTAAACGCTTTTTAAAGATTGTGCTTCCCTATCTTTATTCGGAGTGCATGCACAGGGCAACACGGTAGCTCGATGGGTAGCACTGCTGCCTCACAGCGTTGAGGAGTCTGTGGAGTCTGCATGTCCTCTCCGTGTCTGTGTGGCTTTACTCTGGGTACTCCGGTTTCCTCCCACAGTCCAAAGACATACATTTTAGGTTAATTTCGGTCTCTAAAGTGGTCCTTCGTGTGACTGTGTGTGTTTGTGTTCCTGCCCTTGCTCGTGGCTGGCCCACGACCCTGTGTGGATTAAGTGGAAGTTAATGGCTGGATGGACAAAAATTATGGGATATTTCATTCTGAAATCATTTTGTGAGTAGTGTATTATCACTAGAGCTGACAATACATCACGATGCCAAATGGGATGATCATCAAGTTGGATGATTCATTCTTGTTTATTACACCGTCTAATAAAGTTGCTTTTTTATCAGAGAAACACTAACTCATTTTACATTAATATTACTTTTCTTTTTTTCTGCAAAAAGTGCACATCATTTCAAATTGTTATTCTTTAAAAATGAAAAAGCAATGCTTTCACTCATTGGCACCTATGTGACAACAATACTCTCGTCTGTCTGGGCCATCCGAAACCTGTACACCGTGTAGATTGCCCTCATGGAACCACAGCTCCCAACACCTTCTAACAACTATGTCAGAACAGCTTAGTTTAGAAACAACAAGCAATTCGCTAAGGCGATCATCCTTCTTCCCTCAGTCTAATGATGAATCCCTTCTCAATGTTTGTCAACTGGGCAAAATGTCTTCGAGTGTATCGTGGAGGCATGCAGTCAATGATCTCTCAGTAACAGGTACACTACCCAAAAGTAGCCTCTGAGAACCTTTTATAGGCAATAAGCCCTGACCTTTGACATTCCAGTGCATTTTTAAAATAATTTCTGGACAGCAGGGCAGAAAGTTGCTGAACTGATTAGAAAACAGAATCCTGTAATAAAAATGTGTCATGTTGAGAGTCACTAAGGTGTCAGCACAACCCATGCTACTACCATTAATAGTCTATGGATCAGCCAGAAATGTACGCTTTATATTATGAATATGTTACAAGTGAGTGTTGCTGAAATAGCAGAGGGCAGTCACGAGAAGGGCGTGTTCACAAACTTTTGTCTATACAGAGTATGATGTTCTGTCTCTTTAAGGTGAGCACCTGAACAAGATCATCCCAATGGTGGTAAAGTTCTGTAATATGGACGATGATGAACTGAGGGAGAACTGATTCCAAGCCTTTGAAGCGTTTGTTCGCAGGTAGCTGTTGATCCTTCCGGTTTCAAAATGTTGCATGTGAATCGTGTGCCGTGCCTCTAAAACTATTTATTTTGCTTTTGGAAGATGCCCTAAAGAAATGTCTACTCACATCTCTACGGTAATTAAGCTGTGCCTCAAGCATATCACCTATGACCCAAACTATAACTATGATGCTGAGGAGGACCAGGAGGATTCCATGGATATAGAGAATGAAGAAGATGAAGATCAGGGTGCTGTTTCATATTCATAATGCACTGGGTTTTAATGCATCACACCACCCAGGCGTTGCCATCGCGTGTTATTAATGCAAACTCTGTCCTCCAGAACCAGATGATGAGTACAGCGATGATGATGACATCAGCTGGAAAGTGAGACGTTCTTCTGTGAAATGCCTGGAGGCGGTCATCAGCACTCGGAGAGATCTGCTGGTGGAACTCTATGGGTCTGTGTGTCCAACTCTGCTGTCCCGCTTCAAAGAACGAGAGGAGAATGTCAAATCAGACATTTTCCTCGCCTTTGTGGCATTACTACGACAGACTAAACCCTCTCACGGCTCTGCCTTAGATCGTGGTGCAAAGGAGGACCCTGCAGTCACGCTTTTAAAAAAACAGGTATATCCATATCCAATATCCATTTACAGTACTGTGCAAAAGTCTTAGGCCATCATTGAATTTGCTGTTTTAGCAATGCTGTAACTGTCCATGTTCATTGTCCCATACGTTTCCCATACATTTCATCACTAAATAATCCCTTTTTCCATTTTGTCATCTTCAATCCAATTTTCGTGAGTTTGCGATATTTGCCTATTTATCCTGGTCTCCTACTGAAAAGGTGTTTTTTTTGGTGCCACAATTCCTGATCAAGCTTCTTCAGACTGTAGAAGGGTTAAATTGGCATGCCGATAATGCTGCCAGGTGCTGCTATTGCTAGTGTAGGGGAAGCTCACGCTAATTATATATATCATTTTGAAATATCCCCTAATTTTTGTGAGCAGTGTACTTACGACTGTAGCCTATAGAAGCTGTTTTTTTCCAGATATTTGTCGGATTTTTGTACTGCATACAAATGTCCTGTATTGTTGTATTCTAATAAACATACCAAGAAATAATTATATATGGTCATTATACCATTGCTAAAGCAACCATAAGTTTAGAACGGTGGCCAAATACTGTACTTTGCACAGTACTGTATTTATCTTCCGTTACTGTTTATCTTAGCAATCGATGGCTGCGGTGCGTTTTGAGCATATTTTAGAAACACTGGCTGGAAACAAAGGACTTCTGACCTGAAGCTTGAGGGTGTACATCTCAGAGGGTTTCATGTCTTTATTCACAGTTATTCACAACTAGGGCCAATTTTTCTGCATTAATGCTGCCATTACAAAAGTGTAAATGCATAGAATACTGACCAAACCCCATACCATGACAAACCCTGGCTTTTGGACATTTGCTAATAACTGTCTGGATGGTTCTTTACGTCTTTGGTCTAAAGCACACAACATCAATTACTTCTGAAAAAGATACTTACCGATTGATCTGAGCACAATACACGTCTCCAATGGGTGATTGTCCATCCTAGATGCCTCTGACCCCAGAAAAGTCAACGCTGCTTCTGGACATGGTTAAAATAAAACTTATTTTTTTAAGTTTTAAGTGGTATCTGTGAATGAAACTGTATTGTAGAGCTTCATAAAGGTTTGATGAAGTAATCCCTTGCCAATGTGGTTCTATACATGAATGACGGTTCTTGATGCAGTACTGTCTGAGGGATCAGAGATCACATCTCTTCAGTTTGGGCTTGTACCTTTACTCTTTACAGACTGAGACTCCTTTAGATTCCTTGAGTCATTTAATGATCTGATGCACTGTAGAGGGAATATGTACATCCCTTCCAATCTTTCTTTGAGGAACATTGTTTCTAAATATTTAATAATCTTCTCATGCATTTGTTGACAAACTGGAGATAATCAGCTCCCAGCTTTTTCTGACATTGTTGTCCAGGGAGCTGGACAGTCAAAAAACTAACAGCAGACATTTCTTGCACCTTTAGGTTCCGACAGTAATAAAGGCCATACAGAAACAGCTGAAAGAGAAGAGCATGAAGTCTAGACAAGGCTGTTTTACTATACTAACAGAAATGGCCGCTGTGCTTCCTGGAGCATTAGGAGAGCACATCCCTGCCCTCATTCCAGGTAAGGTTCTATAATCAATAAATAATCATATTATTATAATTATTTTAAATGACACAGGATAGCATGTACCCTCAACAGATTGTCCTTCCAACAAGGATGACTCTTGGAGTGCGAGTCCCCGCCCTCAGACACAGTCAAAGGCACTTTCTTGCCAAGCAGTTCTAAAGACTAATCTGGCCCCAATAGGGCTCCCCCAACTTCAGGAGTCATACCCATAAAGAGTCCTAGTGCTAAGAATTGCTTACAGTGACAAAATTATGAGAAGTATCTTTGAATTGTTGGGGTTTCCCACTTAAAGTTAAAAGCAGATGTTAGTACAAAAGGTTATACGTAAGGCATTTTAAGAGCTCCTAAGCACTGTTAGGAGGAGGAGGAGGACTTAGGCTTAGACTTAGGAGTTCCTATACGGCAAGAAAGAAGACGAGGCAGAATAGTTCTTCAACCATTGAGTAACATTGAGTTATCAAGAGAAACAAGTCGTGTTTTTGGTTGACCCTAGAGATTCCCTCACATCTCCTACCCAGAGAAACACTGCCAAAAAGGCCAGAATGAACACTACATACAATCAACTCAGATATAAACAGACAGTTTTTAAAGCTAAGTTATGAACTCTTTAAGGGGATTCTTAGAATCCTAATGAAAACTGACCCTGTTGTTTATATGGCTACTAGTATACAAAATGGTGGTTACTCTCAACACGGACCAATCACTAAATACTAACATCATTCAGGGTTGCTGAGCAAGCAACTACCCTGAGGTAGGAGCTAAAGAAGTCCCTATACACAGTGTTCTACGATATATAATCGTTCCCAGTTCCCGTTGAATGGACAAGCAAGACGGGGCAAGTGCAAAAGCACCCAATAGTGCCTGTATCATAAAGCCTAAGTCATAAAGCACCACTGATTAAAATCAACCCTGGGGTACTGTGTTGGTTTATTACTTATTTTATTTATTTATTAATTAACATAGCTTTTAGATTACAGTGCCTATTTGGAAATGGTTCAAAGTTAAGTCAAAACTAGTCATGCACATTCACACTGGCCCAATTTTGTTATGCTACCCTATGACTACCCTAATCGCTATGCCTCCTTGCTGTCACTTTGTGTTGGAGGGCCACTTCTCCATCCAAGCACTATTTCAAATGTGTATTTAATTGAATGCTTGATGCGGTTTGCCAAAATGAACCACCTCAATCTGCTGTTACCCTCAGTACACAGATCGCGAAACTTAGGGCATCTTTTATTATGGGATATTTCATTTGGAAATATTCAAAAAAAATTTTGTGAGCAGTATATTTTCTCTCTAATAAAGGTTTATTATTTTTCCATTAGGCATTGTGTACTCTCTCACAGATAAGTCCACCTCCTCGAACATGAAAATCGATGCTCTCTCCTTCCTCCATGTCCTCCTGACTAGCCACAACCCAGAAGTCTTTCACCCACACATCAAAGTCATTCTGCCCCCTGCAATCCAATGCGTTGAAGACCATTTCTACAAAATCACATCCGAAGCCCTTCAAGTGACCCAGCAGATAGTTAAGATGATGCGACCCCTGGACAAACCGTCCTCGTTCGATGCTAAGCCCTACATTAAGGATGTTTTCACGAGTACCTTGAAGAGGTTAAAGGCAGCAGATATTGACCAGGAGGTAAAGGAGAGGGCAATTTGCTGCATGAGCAACATCATCGGTCATCTGGGCGACCAGCTGGGTGGAGACCTCCAATCCACGCTGCTTATCTTTCTGGAAAGACTGAAGAATGAAATCACAAGGCTCACGGCCGTGAAGGCTTTGTCGACTATTGCCTCTTCTCCGCTTCAGATTGACTTAAGACCCATCTTGACGGAAGGAATCCCAATTCTTGGATCTTTCCTACGGAAGAACCAACGTGCCCTTAAGCTAAACACCTTAACCGCATTGAACATTATTGTTGCAAACTACAGCGATAATTTCAAGCCTGCTCTGATAGAGTCTGTGTTAAACGAGCTACCTGCTCTCATTCAGGAAAACGACATGCACGTGTCTCAGATGGCTATCACGCTTTTGACCTGCATGGCCAAGGTCTGTCCGAATTCTTTAGCTAAGATAGGAGATACTATTTTGCCAGAAGTGCTTCACTTGGTGCATTCTCCACTATTGCAAGGAGGTGCTCTTGGCTCCATTGCTGACTTCCTTCAGGCCCTTGTAACGACCAAGGCCAGCAATACATCATACAGTGACCTCATGAAAGCTTTGACTTCTCCTTTCTATAAGGCTAAGTCAGCTGACTCCATGCCTGTCCACAGGCAGTCTTATCACTCAGTAGCCAAGTGCATGGCTGCCCTGTCCTCAGCGTGTCCCAAAGAAGCTTCCGGGACAGTCAGCAACCTGATCCAGGAGGTGAAAAACCAAAAGACGTCAGAATCTATAAGGACCTTAGCTTTCCTTTGCCTTGGTGAAATGGGACGGTCCATGAACTTGGGTGTTCACAAGGAACTGAAGACGGTCATCATGGAGGCCTTTAATTCTCCTAATGAAGAAGTGAAATCTGCAGCATCATGTGCTCTGGGCAACATTTGTGTGGGGAATCTAGAGGAATACCTGCCCTTTCTGTTAAAGGAGATTGGTGGGCAGCCTAAAAGACAATACCTGCTTCTTCATTCTCTAAAGGAAGTAATCAGTGCTTTGTCTGTTGAGAGTCTGAAGCATCATGTGGAGAGCATTTGGTCTCTGCTCTTCAAGAACTGTGAGTGCCCTGAAGAGGGAACTCGTAATGTAGTGGCAGAGTGCCTGGGCAAACTCACCCTGGTCAATCCATCTGATCTGCTTCTCAGGTTAAAGAAGCAGTTATCCGCAGGTAAGGTTATTCAGGCAAACTTTGAGTCAGGTTCATTCAAGGGTGCCGTAAAAAGCAGGGGCAGAAATTCCAGGCTGGATGGATGGGATTATAATTTTAAATCCCTAGATTTCAAGTGTTACAAGTGCTCATCATTCCAGCAAACTGAAATGAAATGAACAATTTTAGTAAGGATGCAGGGAAGGTGGACATGTTCTAAGGCTAATTCGAAATAGTCAGGGGTTCTAGTCAAGGAGATTCTCCAGAATAACATGTATAATGGGGGATATACGGAAACATGTCGAGAGTCTCCACTTTTTAGAAATCCAGCTCAGAAGAAAAACATAAGGTAATCTTTTGTAGGATCGTCTATCGCCCGTAGTACTGTGGTGACAGCTGTGAAATTCACCATCGTAGACCACCCTGTTCCCATAGACCTCCTTCTTAAGGAATGCATAGGTAAAAACTTCCACTTTCAGTATTAAATATTAATCAGGGCCCCCTCAAAGCCTATTACGTAATGATTTCGTTACTTTTAATTAAATTAGGCGACTTCCTGAAAACCATCCAGGATTCAGATCTTAACGTGCGACGTGTTGCCTTGGTGATGTTCAATTCGGCAGCCCACAACAAGCCTGGTCTGGTACGTGGTCTTCTAACCTCAGTCCTGCCAAACCTGTACAAAGAAACCAAGATCAGGAAGGAGCTCATTCGAGAGGTAGGACACTCAGATTCCCCGAACATATGCACACATCTGTATTCACTATCGTCCATTATCACATAATCGTCCATTCGCTTTAACAACCAAGAACCTAACAATTACAATATACTGCTCAAAATATGTATAGTATATAAGTATATCCCATAAGTATGTATATTTATTATAAGTAAAATAGTCCTTTATTGTTGTCAGCAATGTAAATCATAACAGGAAAGAACAATCTGGACACTTGAAACTGTAAACAGCTGTTCATATTTTTAAAAGAACCTTTATAATGTATATTTTTACTGCCATAAACTTTATACTATACTGTTTTGCTTATATGCTTTTTAATTAATTTTCATAAATGTAGATTTATTTTGCATTAACTACACTGCTCACAAAAATTAGGTGATATTTCATCATGGGATATTCCATTTTGAAGTTTCCCCTAATTTTCTGAATTTTCTAAGTAGGACCTTCATTCCTTCTAGGAACTCTTTTAGGTGTTGCAATTCTCTTTGCCAAGAAGAGACGTGAAATTGGAAAGTTTGTAACATGCTGGCTTCACTTACATATACATAGAAGTGTCATTTTTTGACAGCTCTGACTTACTATTAGTGCCGCGCTGGATTTTCCTTTTTTCTTCATGTTTCTTCAAGAGAAACTCATTGCCTCTTGGTTGTGTGCAGCCACTGAGATATGATTATTCGTGCGTTTATATTTTGGTTCTACAGTGTGTGCAATTGTTAATGTGTGCATGCCTGTAATGCACTTGGACACTCACAAAGATTGTGACCCTTGTTTCAGGTAGAAATGGGTCCCTTCAGGCACACAGTGTATGATGTGCTGGATGTTCGTAAAGCGGCTTTTGAATGCATGTACACCCTGCTGGATAACTGCTTGGAGTGTCTGGACATCTTTGAGTTCCTCAGCCATGTGGAGGAATGTCTAAAGGATCACTATGACATTCGTGTGAGTATTTATCTACACATTATTACAGATGATTCCAGTGCATTAAGATTACAAATACATTACAAGTACACTGGCATTGAAGTATGATTACCCTATTAATGTAGTGGCATCTGGGAGGCACAGGAGAGGCTGCTCAGTGTTCAACAACCTCTACAAGCTCTGAGATGAACTGTTACCCTACCGAGGGCACACGCACCCACATATATTTACTACTTTAGCACGAATGGTTCATCGCAACGAATTTATACATGTTCGTATTTCGAATTTTGCAATTAAGCACCTGCAAAATTTCATGGATGTACCCTATCGCAGGGCTGGGTAGCGGTCACTGTTGCAGGGGATAATTCCCTCAGACCTGGCCAATTATGTCTGCAGGATTTCTCACAGTTTCTACGTTCTTTGTTACATGGCACCTTCGGCCAGTTGGTATTTCATTCAAGTGAGTCATATAACATGCAAACTGGGTCACTGGTTTGAATTTGTACCCATAAACTGCCACCACTGAACAAACCCATCCAGTTTTCATAATACTTCCACGCTCTGTATTAAGAATACACTTCATAACAGACAACTTGGATGTTCCTTAGATGTTAACCTTCATCATGCTGGCCAGACTTGCTTCTCTGTGTCCGACTGCGGTTGTCCAGAGGTTGGACCGACTCGTGGAACCCCTCAGAGCTACGTGCACTACCAAGGTAGGGTGCTATACTTCAGCATTTTTAAGCCAGCACTAGTAATTGACTGTTCTAAGAAAAACCATTAAGTATGCAGGTATGAGGCTTTTGAAAACTTTGGGTTCATATCCTAGGCTGGACATGCAACTTGAAGTTTGGGTGATGTGGTTATGGGGGCTCTGCGATCTACAGGCATTCCATTCTCAAGGAGCCCTTCCAATCTGCCCAGTGAATTTCGGGTTAGACAGTTTCAAATTTCCAGAAATGGGGAAACTACTTAAGCTCAGTGGAAAACCCATCCACGAATCATTGAGACTAGCCAGGGTACGAAGTTCTTGTAGACTCCTAGGTAGCTAAAAATCAAGGCTTTTCAAACGTTTGTTTGAAACACTTGAGCTCGTCTCTTGCAACTTAAATACATGGACATACCAGGTTGTGAATTTCTGTTTTTACGTCCCATTCAGGTGAAGGCCGGCTCGGTGAAGCAGGAGTTTGAGAAGCAGGAAGAGCTGAGGCGCTCGGCTATGCGTGCAGTGGCAGCCCTTCTTTCCATCAGTGACGTAGAGAAGAGCCCAGTGATGGCCGACTTCGCCACCCAGATCAGAACTAATGCAGAAATGGCCACCATCTTTGAAAGTGTTCAGGGAGACCAAGTATCAGGGGCCATGGAATCTATGGACACTAGCTAGGGCATAAGTTACTGGGTGCATGTGTGATTGAAATTACTGTGATCGTTGTCTGATTACAGATGGTTGTACTGCAGTTTTATTTTCTGATGTAGGGGTAGGCTTACGTAAATCTGGTTACGATTCAGAGGGCTGTAACTTTTTTTTCTATACAGTAATTTTTCTCCCAGTGATTCCACGACTTTGGTTTTGGTCTCATTGTAGATTGCTGTGTCAGTAATGCCGGCCTTATAGCAAATCTGAAAACTTTTCAAGTAAGCTCACTGTGCCTTTTTTAATGTCAAAATAAAATTAGAGCTTCCTAGAGCTGCATTGACTATACTGATTTTATTTACTGATTCATTATTTTAGGCGTTTTCAAGGGATCTTGTTCCAGTCTTGCAAATAGAGACCATACAAAATTGAAGTCTTCTGGCATATGGTAAGCAGAAAAAATATTTTAGGCCAGACGCTTTATCGTGGCTCCAAATTATGCAACATAGAGCAAAAGCCCTGGTTCCACATGACTGAAAACAGACAAATCCCAGGTAATGAAAGTTACATCTGTAGTGACAGAGCTGCAATTTGCTTTAATCTTTCCGAGTTGTGAGGAAGCTTTGACTTTTACATCACTCGTTCGTCTCTGTTGAGTCTGTTACATGCACACCATAGACTGTCCGGGCAGTTCTGCCTTTTGCACCCTTTAGGCATTATGTTATCAATTAACTTTTCAAAAACTGTGTTTTTTTAACTTTTGTGACTTCAGAATAGGTCATGTCTGCAGCGTGATGAATCCAACACATGTAGCCTGAAGGACGTTTGATCTAAAAAGAAAATTGGGTTGAGGGTCCGCAGTATTACATGCTGTCAAATACAGGCAGGTGCTTTGCAGTTGTGGGCTTGCATATTACAACGCAGCATCAGGTGCACACTTTCAGAAACATCATAAACAATTAAAAATGAACTATTATTTTGGGCTTATGGGACATCCTGTATTCATCTGACATTCTGGAGTTCATTCAAATCAATCAACTTCAAAAGGTTTGTTCCTGTTGCGAAAAAGTCAAACTCTATATGCACCAATTTTATATATATCATATTTTGGCCGATTCCATGAATTCTCAACAACGTCCAAGAATTATAAACAACTCGCACTAATTCAATTTGAAAAAAAAAAAAAAAAAAAATCCCCCAATTCTTGAGTCATGTATAATTTTTGGAACCTGAGCAGCATAAGCGACATGCCAGATTTCCTTTTAATGAAGCCATCTATCCTTAAAAAGAAAGACAGCAGCAGATGCTGGATTGTATCTGGCTCTGCTCTCTCAGCACAGTTCACTTTGTCAAATTTCACATAGTCAGCAAGTTAATGCTGTTTTCAATGTCTTATTTTTCTCACTCTGTTTACACTAATTAGAAGACTTCATTATGGGATGATTAATTTTGAAAAACCCCTAAATTTTGTGAGAAGTACAATACATGTGTGACTACAACATGTGACTAAAAACTGATTTGAGTTACCAGCTAATCGATCGGTTCATTTCTACTTCAGACCACAGAGGACATGTAAAGTCATACCAAAAATAACAGACCGTGACTAGATATTTTTTTTACTTTATTGAAACGACAGCCAGCCACATTATTCATTCTCCTCGCTGCGGAGCCTTGCGTTGGGATTTGTGACCTTGATGGCCAACTGAGCCGCTCTCTCCACGATCAGCTTCCTGTTCTTTGAGGAGACGTTATGGGCTATTTCTGCACAGTAGCTCCTGCAGAGGAAAACGTTGGATTTAGAGCATGACGAGCGCCAGCATAAATTACACACTATATAAACAGGCTCCAAAATAAAGCCAGCCCAGTATGTCATCTCTGAAAGAAATGCAAACCAAGTCTACAAGCAGCCTCCTTCCAATCCAACGCTTGCACTGGCACCAAGCGGAATGAATGGGAGACTTGCTGATCGACATGTTGCAGACACAACTTCCACCTGCAGGCTATGGGCAGAGCTTGAGGTGGAATGGGCATCTCCTCTGCTGGCACACTGTCTCTCCACACTCAATACCCGACCAGAATATGGGAGATTCTGCAGGTACAAATGTGGAGAGAAACTCGAGGCTGAGGTACCGAGTGCCAGTAACATGACTAACACACACACTTGGTCTAACATCCCTGAAAGTCAAATTGCAAAACGGTGCTTAAAACACTGAAACTAGTGTTAGTAATGGGCTTGGATCAATAGTCAATACTGCACATTGAAATACACTGCTCACAAAAGTTAGGGGATATTTAATTTTGAAAACTAATTTTTGTGAACAGTAAAATTTAAAACGCACCGATTTTATTGAAGTCCTACTTTATTTTTATGCTGTCACAGCCCCAGAGATCCCTGGTTTGATTTTAAGCTGGCATGCCTCCTGGGTGGAGTTAGCATGTTCTCCCTGCGCTCTAAAGACGTGTCCCAGTGTGTGCGCACTGGAATTTCCTTGTGCCCTGCGCTGGTAGTTCGACTCGAATTTGCACTCACGACACCTGTCAAACCATTTACTCATCAATGTTTATTACAGCAGTAACTGGGGTAATAAGCAGTGAACGGATCTGAATTCTACATAGAAATTATTTATTGTTTTATCTAAAACTTCAAACTACATGGCTGGGTGTTCAAAAACTTTCTAAATATAATTTGGCTTGTTAGTCCATAATCTACACCAGTACAGCCCACTTGCTCTGGTCCGATACCAGACTTGAACCCTATGAAGGACATTTGGTCGCACATTAACACAAACTGCGAAACCACTGAGTAAAACAGACACCAATTTATCAATTTTTGGTTTGCCTAATTTTTGGGTCAAGGATTGCACGATTGCAGTTGTCCAGTTGACGAAAAATCAGCAGCGCTCAGATAGCGAGCACAAGGTCATTATTGCCTGACTGACGATACATGACAGATATTTTGCATTGCGGAAATCTCACTTGCATTATGTTTATGACAATATTTAATCTACTATATTTATAACAGACAGCAGAGACCAAGTATGCTTTAGTCACTAAACTGAAGGCTTGTTTAAATGTAATTCCACACACAAATGTGCATTATTTTACACTTCATACATATTTAGTCTTTTTTTCAAATGTTTGAATCATGAGCAAGATTGCACTCCTAGACTGGACTGTGGTAGCCTAGCGGTTAAGGTACTGGACTCTGGACCAGAAGGTCCAGGGTTCAAATCCCACCTCTGCCAA